>ML785031.1:319161-331018 GCA_009831015.1 Picea engelmannii | reverse complement strand
AACTTGATGGCCTCCATCTCTCTCATGGGGTTAAGCTGCAGGTAAGTATCCAACTTCTGCACCCATGCTTGTGTTTTCATCTTAGCCGTACCATCAAAGTATGGAATCTCTATCTTCCCTGCCCTTTGCTCAAACTCAAAGCTTCCCCTGTGGTTCATCTTAGGCTGGTTTCTGAACCTGATTTGACAATACTGGTCTAGGGACATATGTCTTTGAACTTTCATATCCAAGCTATAGTATTCCCTGGTACTCCTGGCTAATTGTTCCACAAAATATTCAACCTGTTCCTGCTGCCCTTGCTCATCTGTGAATGTGGGAATGTATGGTCGGGGGTTAGCTCTGCTACCTAAGTGTTGGCCTAGTGGTTCATCCATGAACACTAGCATGTATGGCCTATGATTAGTCCTGCTTCCCATCTGCCCATGGAACGTGCCACCTCCAAGACTTCCTTCGGATCCTGATGCTTTCTCCGGGTTATATCTGGATTCCTCATGGATTCCACCGGACCCTCTAGCCTCCTTATTCCCATACGTATCAGGATCTTTGCCTCGATGGGTTACTTGCATCAGAAGGTCAGTTATCCTAGTTTGGTTCTCGTTCATTTTTTGTAGATTCTCATCAACTTTCTTCAAGGTTTCAGATATTTTGGCCTGTCCCCTTCTGTTGGTTTCCTGATACTCATCCAACTACCGGACCAATGTGCTTTCTGTGCGATTCATGTTTTGCTGGAACTTACCAAATTTGGCTACTAAGAGAGCCAAGCCATGAGGCTCATGGTCGTCTCCTAACCCTTCCATTTATGCCTCTGTTTCAATGTTGTTTTTCTTCCTCGGACCCATAACAATTCCCCTGTACTTCTGCATGCACCGATCTCTTCACAGGTTTGGAGGATTGAGGCTCTAATACCATTGTAAGGATCCCAAGACAAATTCTTTCTTTGAATCACTAACTACTACTAATTTAATGAGTTATTAAGTGCATACAAGATTCATCAGCACATGGAGATAACAATATATTCAAGATGTAGAAGCACAAGCAAAGATCTGACCTTTTTATTATGAGCAATGTAAGATCAATATAATAGATGGTCGATCTGGCATAAACTGCAGATGGTCGTACACGCAATAGATATGAGCTGCTACAAAATGCTCCTGACAATACAAAATAAGCCTCCAAAGGTTGGATATACAATGAAGACTAAATCAAGCAGATCTGAATCGTACTAATGCTCAACCTCCAAGGTGGAAAGTGCCACGTCCTGCTAGAATGCCGAAGCCCTGAATAATTCTTCCCTGCTACCAAACGTGTCCAATCATCCTGAGAAATATGCCAAATGATAGATCGGGCAACTGTAAGGAAAACCCAGATGTCCAAATTCCCAAATCCACTATCAAACCTCGTAGATCTAAATTCTCCACTGAATGGTGTACCCCACTGGATGAATGAAACCCTAGCTGGTTCGGCCCTGATGAAGGAGACCTCCAAATTCTCTGAAACTCTCCAAGAATATATATCGGGCTATGAGAATCCAGTGGGAGAAGTTTCAGGCTCAGATATCAAGCAGATCTCCCTAGATCTAAGTTTTACTGAATCATAGGACGTCCCCTATGGCTCCACGATGTCCCAATCTGCAGACAAATGTAGAATGATGATAACCCTCCAGAAAATCCCTCAAACTGATGGTCATGCCCCTGCAACAAACCCCAACTATCAGAATGGCCCTAGTCCCTTAGGATAAGCTGGATCGAACCTCCCTCGATAAGTTGGCCTTGAGACTAGAATGGTGTGGAGGAGTCTTTGATCCCCGAGACCAAGAAGTGGAACAAGGTGAGTGGATATTTCACCACTGATTTTATCACAAGGGTTTGTACAGCAAAACCCCCAAACTGAATGCTCAAGATCAATAGCAAATGCTAATCCAAAAATAGAATGAATAATAGGTCCACCCCAGCCTCTTACTTATACTTTTCCTTCTAATTCTCTATTGAGTTAGGTTAACTGCCAATGTTAATCTTATATTATTCTATTGAGTTATCTTTTACTCCTTTATCCTTTTCCTTTCTTAAGTCAACTTAAAAATATAACTTTTAACTTCTTGACTTTTCCCCCCCTCATTGTGAGACTATGACCTAGTGGGGGTGCCTAGGCCACTGAGTCTCCTCATCACCTCTCTAAGAGTTATGGGACATTACATTGTATCTGGATATATGTTATAAAAACCCATTGGATGGTTTTGTAATATATTCTTCCATCTGCATGCAAATCAAGGCACAATATGGCAATTTAGAAATATTTGATGATTTTAGGCTGAATCATTCCCCTTGAGCTGGAGGTCCACACATGTGAGCTGGGTGAATTATGAAACGTGGTATGATGAAGGTAAAACCTTTGAAGTTTGAAGCAACAAAGTTTTATATTAATGAAACACCAAAGTGCCAGCCTGAGAATTCAGAAGTTCGACATTGGGGGAAATTCGAGTATGTTGTTGCAGGAACCTTCAAAGCGTGAAGCTCTAGAGAGCTTCTCTGGAAAATTTCTAGTTCGATGTTCAGAGGGAATCATGTTTGGATTTGGTGGAACTTCTGAAGCCAAAATTTATGAAGTCCTGAAGCTCCAAAGTAGCAGAGCCCCGAAGCTCTGAATATGTACTATGCAAGGATTCACCAGTTCGGTGTTGCTGAGAAACAAGGAATGAAGTAGTAAGAGCCTCCGAATCCCAAAGTTCTGGAGCCTCAAAGTCCTGAATCTCTGGATGAGCGCATAGTAGTTGAGCGCTTGGACATAGCCCTTGGTCATATAATACTGCAGTCAAAATAAAAGTGGGTTATTGTCGAATTGTTGTTTTTAAAGACAAATTGTTGAATTATTCATAACTTCCTACTCAAAAATCATAATTGAGCTAAGGAATAGTCATTCAAAAGATCTTGGACAATGGAACATAAATTTTCACCCAAAAAATTGAGCTGAATAATCAATTTCTCATAAAATTATAAGAATGAAGTCTGATATATTATTGAACTAGAATGGTTCATGTTTTCATGAAATTGTTCAGTCAGTTAACCTGACAAAGTTTTGTTGGCTGCACATTTTGTAGAATTAACAACAACTAGATCAAATCAAGATCAACACAGAGTGAAGATATATGGAGTATGTGTAGGAGGCTTATAACCACGAAGATGATATTAGAGGGATGGATTTCCATTTGCATATTGAAGAAACAAAATACAATGGACATGGAGAAGGAAAGGATGAAAACATGAATATGGTAGATACCATTAAAAATTTTACAGAAAGATAATTAACTGCTTATGAAATCCAAGGAGAAGAAAGAATACTTCAACGAGAAGTTAATGGAGAGCTTGGAAAGAATTCAAAAGGAATTGGATAAGGAGATTGGCTCAAGAAAATCAGGAAGTCATAGGTATCCTAAGGAGGAAGGACGATAAAGGAGTGTTAGCAAACATCACCATCACTCCCCAATGAATACCAATAGGAGAGAAGAAAACAACTCAAGTCCATACCCTATCATGAAGCATCAGAAGAGGTCTGGGGTAGATAAACTGCAAGGAGAAATGAACAAAATCAAACCTCCTACATTTGATGGTGAGCACACGAATGATGAAGATAATGAGACATGGTTGTTAGGAATGAGAAAGTACTTCCAATTGAATAATTATTCTTCACATTCAAAATGAATAATTGCTATCTATCAGCTCAAGGGAAAGGCATCCATACGGTCAGATCAACTTGTGCAAGTGCAATACATTAAAAAGAAAAATGTTTCTTGGAAGGAATTCAAGAAGTATTTTGAAAAGAAATACTTGACTAAGAGATATTATGAAAATAAAATGAAGGATTTATTTGAACTCAAGCTTGGAAGTATGTCCATTGATGAATATGAAAGAAGGTTTTTGGAACTGTTGAAGTATGTCTCCTTTATCAAGGATGAGACAGTTAAGATTCATAGGTATTTGAGTGGGCTTCGATCATGCATCAGTGAAAAGATTCAATGTGATGATCCCAATACATTGGAAGAGACCATAATGCAAGATAAATTCCTGAATGATCATCATAAAGGAAACCAAGTTTCCAAAAATCTTGGGAAGACAAACAAAATTTCAAGAATCAAGATGGAATAGAGGAAGAAGGGAATAATCCACCTTTCTTCAGAAATAGTCCTCGGGTATAGCTATCTTCTAGAGAGCCCAGAATGATTGAGACAAGTGAGAAAAGGCCAAGACAACCACCTATTCAATGTTGAGGTTGTAAAGGAGATCATATGTATACAAATTGTCCTCACATAAGTGACAAAGTGAGAGCTATTCACAGTGTACAAAAAGTTGAAACATTGGAGGAAATGGGAAGAAATGTACCAAGGATCTATGCACCCTTGTACAAAAATCAAGTAGAGTTTCAATCACACATGATTGAAGTGGAAGGTATGATCAACAACCAAACCATTCCAATTTCGATTGATTCGGGAGCTAGTCATAGTTATATAGATCCTAAGATGGTGGAAAGATTTTGTTTTCCAGGAAGCAAACCTGGGAAATCTTGGTTGGTACACCTGGCTACAAGAGCCAAGATAAAAGTTAATAAGTTGGTTAAGTCATGTCCAATGGGCATGAATGGGATGAGAACCAAGGCATATTTGAACATATTTCATTTAGGTTCCTATGAATTTCTAATTGGGATGGATTGGTTGGACAAAGGATTGATGACCTCTTTGATCAGTTGAAGAATGCAAAAATATTCTCAAAGATTGATCTCAGATCAAGTTATCATCATGTAAGAATTAAAGATGAATACATCAATAAGACTGATTTCGGAACTAGGTATGGTCATTATGAGTTCACAGTGGTTCCATTTGGGTTATGAAATGCACCAGTTGTTTTCATGTGTTTAATGAATGGTGTTTTCTGAGAGTACTTAGATAAGTTTGTCATTGTATTTTTGGATGGTATTCTTATATATTCCAATTCAGAAGAAGATCATGAGACACACTTGAGGATGGTATTACAAGTGTTAATGTACCATCATTTTTATTCCAAATTGAGCAAGTGCTCATTTTATCATAACCAAATTCATTATTTGGGGAATATCATATATGAGGAAGGGATACGAGTGGACCCTGAAAATATTGAGGCCATTAAAGGGTGGTCATCACCAAAGAATGTGATAGAATTCAGATCCTTCACGGGCCTTGCAGACTACTACAAAATATTTATTGTGGGTTTCTCAAAGATTGCACACCCAATCACTTCCTTACAAAAGAAATGAGTGAAGTTTTAGTGGACATTGGAGTTTGAAAAGAGCTTCCAATACTTGAAGCAATTATTAACCAGTCCTCCAATTCTATGGATTTCTGATCCAAATGAACATTTCATGGTATGCATAGATTCATGCAATGAAGGACTTGGTCGAGTCCTTAGTAAGAATGGGTTTGTTTTATTCTATGAATCAATGAAGTTGAAGGAACATGAAAGGAATTATGCCACTCATGATTTGGAATTGAAAGCCATAGTGCATGCCCTAAAGAAGTGGAGGAACTATATCATGGGGAAAAGGTTAGAGTTAAGTATATACCATCCTGGTATGAAATAATTATTTGATTAGCCAACTCTAAATGCCAGGAAGAGCAGGTGGTTGGAATTTCTTAGTGAATATGACTTTGATATAAACCATATAAAAGGGAAAGAGAACAAGGCAGATGATGCAATTAGTAGAAGAGTGCATGAGTTGCATGCTACAACCATCAACATATACCAATATGATATGAAATCTAGAACCTTTGAGGCTACAAAATCATATTTTCAATGCAAGTAATTAGTGCAAAAATTATAGAAAGGTAGTTTGTAGAAGAAAATCGAGGATTACAAGCTCATAATTGATGAAATTATCATGTATAGAAACATTTTTTATGTACCAAATTCCTAGGAATTAAAAATTATGATATTGAGGGAAATGCATAATGTACCTTATGTTGGACACCCAATATATCATAAAATAATTGCAGCAGTCAAGAGCCAATATTATTGGCCAGGCATGAAGAAAGAAATTGTTGAGTACATTTCCAAATGTTTGGAGTGACAAAAGGTCAAGGATTATAATAGACACCCAACAGGGTTAGTGCAACCATTATACATTCTTGAATAGAAATGGGAAGTGGTGACAATCGACATTATCACCAAATTTCCCAGAACAAGCAAGCAACATGATTCTATCATGGTAGTGGTGGAAAAGCTTACCAAAGCTACCCATTTCATTCCAGTGAATCTCACTCACAAAGAAACTAACATTGTTTATATTTATTTGATGTAAATTGGTAAATTGCATGGTATACCCAAGACAATTGTGTTTGACAGAGACCCAAAGTTTACCTCAAAATTATCGATAGGATTATTCAAAGGGTTTGTAACTAATTTGAAATTTAGCACAACTTATCATTCATAATCCGATGGGAAAATGTAGAGGGTGAATAAAGTGATTGAATATATGTTGAGGATGTATGTGACGGATAAACCATCAAAATAGGAAGACTATCTACACATGGTAGAGTTTACTTACAACAATGGGTACAAAGAATATCTGAAGATGAGCCCATTTGAGGCACTTTATGGCAGAAAGTGCAACACACCTGTAAGTTGGGACAAACCAACAGATAAAGTAGTGGTTGGGCCAGATTTTCTCACAGAAATGGATGAGTATATTTAAAAAATAAAGAAAAATTTAAAGGCTTCTCAAGACAAGAAGAAAAGTTAGGTTGATAAGAGCATAATCCATAAAGAATTTAAAGTGGGTGATCATGTATTCCTAAAAGTGAAGGCCAATAGAAGTTCCCTGAAGTTGGGAAATTGTTCCAAGTTCGCAACTTGTTGTTGTGGGTCGTTTGAAATCCTAGAGAGGATTGGGCCTATAGCTTATATTCTTCCATTACCTGCATCAATGTCTATTCATAATGTATTCCATGTATTATTTCTCAAGAAGTATATACCTGATGCTAATCATGTTATTGATTGGAATGTGATTCAGGTGGAGCAAGAAGGTGCTTTTCAAGTGCATCCTATGTGCATACTGGATCGGAAGATCAAGCAGCTCTAGAATTTAGTTATAGAGATAGTAAAGGTACAATGGACATGGTACGATCCTCAGGATGCAACTTGGGAGCACGAAGATTCTATGCAGGAAGAATACCTGCATATTTTTGAAGATTTTTGAAAATCTTGATGACAATATGTAAATAAGATGCAGTGAGGACAGTGAATAAATAAGGGGAGGGGATTGTAATACCCTAAGGTCAAGTCTCAACTATTTGTAAACATGTTTTATAGGCTAGTGAGCCAAGTGATTATAAGATAAGAGGCTTATGTGATTATTAGGCTGGAGATCCTAGATGCTTAAGGCCAACAAGCCTATTTTTGTATATGAAAACGCTCTTATCATTAATATTAATACATCGATGTGTGTAGACTGACCACGATAAAAGAGTATAGGGGACTAAGCTCCACTAGGAAGGGAAAGGGAGGGCTAGGAGACTAGGAAAAAGGGCTAATATTGAGGTCTTAACTATAATAGAATATTATATTATTATTTCCTAAATACTATGGTGAGAATAATTATTTTATCCTAAGTCTCATGGAAGAGGTAATGAATCACAAGTGGAGAGAAAACGAGCTCCAGGAGAGACATGTTTCAATCATGGCGCATGTAAATATATATGGAGAAAATAGTTTGTTTTACCATCTTCCCCCATTCAACAACACATTATTTCCATTCACCAAAGAATTCATGTAGGTAGCCATTGAATCCATTAATTAAACCTCTCCATGCCTCACGTAGACCTTCAAGAATGATCCAATACATTTCCAGTTAACACAACGCACATGTACTTTACCTAAACCTATAGTGTGCCTTACCTGAATGTTGTTGGTGCCAACACAGTTCCTGGACTAAGCATGGTTGCTACCCTTATAGGTTTTATACCCAAACTTTGTTGTTTCCATCAACCTTACTTTATTGACTTAGGATATGGACAAAAGAAGCAGGTTGTCAGGCCTGTGGATTTGAATATGTAAGTTTTCAAGCCTGTGGATTGAAGAAGTAGGTTGTTTTTCATGTGAGGAACCCTCTCCAGGTGAGAGAGGTTGTTGGGGAAGTGATTTTCCGGAGGGAGCCCAACAACATCTATAGTTCTCTGAGAATTCCTATATTCCATGTTGTTGAAGCCCTAGAAAGGAAGTGGGGCAGCTTAAGGATTGTTGAGAAGAGAAGGGGAACACTTCCTGTGGTGGGAAAAACATGTGGGGAATGAGAGGTTGTAGGTTATTAGTATGCTTTGGCTCGTCGAATGAAATCTTTCATGTTGACTTTGTAACTTCCTATTGTCTTAGCCTAGCCTAGAAATACTTTTACTTAGGTGGAGGTTAGTTCCATCTTGGGGGTGACCCACTGCTGAGAGTGATGAGTAGCATGGTATAAGGCTAGGAGGTTCATGGAAGGTTTGGATGCAATTGGTGGTATTCTATAAAATTATAAGTATCAATTTTCAATTGCATGATGTGTATTTGTACATGTATTATATTTATGAGTATTGCCTGTATATGTTGTATGTATAGGATTACTTTTATTTCCTCATTAATTTGTGTATTAGTAGAATGTGTTATCTGTTTAAAGCTACATTTATGTATAGATGAATTTATTGTAATTTTTTAGGTGGCATGACCCAGTATAGGTAGGCTAGGTATGTTACAATGAGATTAAATTCCGCAAGAGTTAATGTGTGTGGCACAAACCAACATGTATAAGCCTGGGTGTGTTACATTTTGGGTTATCAAAAACAACAAAAGTAGTAATGGTGGCATGACTGTGGCCTGGGAGGCATGGGGTATGCTACAATTTGGTATCATAGCATTAAGTGTAAATGTGGCAGACCCCAAACTGGGCAGTCCAGGGTGTGTTAGAACAAGATAGAAAAATGCTCAAGGAATGTTGGTTTTCCCGATTTGGCTTTCCAGGGTAAAATCTTTTGTATATTGCATGATTTATTTTTCATTTACATTCGTGATTAAATTTTTCTTCTCCTATGATAGATTTAATGTGGAAGTGTCTCTCATTTCCTAAAACCTAACACCATTAATGAACATATAGGATCTTTGACCCAATATCACATAGGAATTCCAACCTAAAATATAAATGCATAGGCACTCTATCCCAAAAAACCATAAATACATAAGCACTTTAGCCCCAAAACATAGATACATAAACCATTGGAATTATCCTATAGCTATCCCAATTTCAACCAACTCTCTTCCACCAACCTTCCCAACCCAATGAATGTAGCCCAATCACTACTAGTAATTCATCAAGTTGTACCATTGTTTCATTAGGGTTGACCTAAGGAATGTGCCCCCTTCACTGATTTCATTCTATTGGGTTGCACCAGTCACTTATCAAGTTATTTCAAGCATAGTGTTAAATTTGGTAGCATCAACAATCATTCTCCAATGAGATGTCATATGGGCCACCCCAAGGCTAGCTAGGGAGATTTGGAGAATGAACCAGTCTTGTGAGGTATTGACAAAAGCCAGGGGGAACGTACAACCTCTGTGAGTCAAACCAAAAGTTAGGACAAACAAGATGCTATGTGAGTCTAATGCAAAATTCAGGGGAAACATACAACCTCTGTGAGCATAGAAATTCTAGTGCAGAAGTCAGGGGGAACGTACAACCTCTGTGAGCATACACAGACTAGTGCAAAAGTCGAGGGAACATACAACATCTGTGAGCCTAGTCAAACCTTGTGATCCATGAGAAAAATTCAAGGCATCTAGAAAAAGTTAGGTTGAATATAAAATTCCTATGAGCTAGAAACAAACAATATTCCTAATATTGCAAATGATACAAATGTATTGATCTAGTGCGTTGGCACATGTAACATTATCCACCATGAAGAGAATTTTGAATTACCTTGTAAAGAGTCAAGTTGTAACTGAAGTCTCAAGTCTAGTTCTATTTTAGAAATAAAAGTATAATGATGAGTTGTAATTGAAGTCTTAAGTCTATTTCTATTTTAGAATTAAAGTGTAATGTTGAGTTGCAACTGAAGTCTTAAGTCTAGTTCTATTTTAGAACTAAAGTTTAATGTTGAGTTGCAACTGAAGTCTTAAGTCTAGTTGTATTTTAGAACTAAAGTGTAATATTGAGTTTCAACTGAAGTCTTAAGTCTAGTTCTATTTTAGAACTAAAGTGTAATGTTGAGCTGCAACTAACGTCTTAAGTCTAGTTCTATTTTTGAACTAAAGTGTAATGATGGGTTGTAACGAGTCTCAAGTCTAGTTCTAAGTTCGAACTAAAGCATACTAGTCTCAAGTCTAGTTCTATTTTCGAACTAAAGTGTAATGTTGAGTTGTAACCAGTCTCAAGTCTAGTTCTAAGTTTGAACTAAATTATGAAGCTGAGTTATGATTAACTCATGCAAAAGGTTACTATTTCTAGTCTGTCCTCTTCTCCTCTTTAGCCTATATAAGAAGAGGTTGAACCCTCTCTTCAGCACGGTTTTGATATGCAGGTTAAGGGTGAAGAAATAGAGGCACATATCAATGATAAAGAGGAAGCATTCCAAAGTAGCATATCATTGTTGTATATCAACAATAGAGGCATCATATCAGAGGTGTATTTCAACAAGGTATTTTAGCTCTTTGTTAGGTCAGATTCATCTTGGCAAGATCTTTAAGAGAATAATATTCATGTTGGATATTTGTAAGTGATTTTACATTATTAATGTAGTAAAGGGATATCGTTTGTTGAGGTTTTTCTCCTTGTACAAGGTTTCCCCGGGGTATATGTGTTATTGACGTGCATGCTTAATCATATTCATAGTTATTTCTATTCGATTATGATTTTTTATTGTTGAAGTATATTAAGATGGAATCAAAGTGTTGAAGAAAACAAAATAATTAATCCGCATAAGAAGTCAAGATCATAATTTAACATGGTATTAGAGCTTAGGGTGTGTTAACCTTGTTGGAGTGAAACAAAAGGTACACATAGATCCAAGCTATATTGATTAAGTTTCTAGTTTGAGGTCCATGACATCCTCCATTTCAGTTAGGGCTGAGGATAAGATCGAAGGAGCTACCAAATTCAATGTGTGGAAGCTTTGGATAACAAATATCTTGCAAGAGAATGATCTTGAGTAGTATGTGACCACAATGATGGAGGAACCCACTAATAATTTAGGAAGTGATCTGAAAATAGAAGGCTGACTTGTTATGCTATGCAAGCACCCCTACTTCATTAAAATAAACTTTACAGGACCTTGCTTCATGTGTTAAAAATATGCAATAAAAACTTATGTGTTAAGTTTTATGCTTCTTCTTGTAAATGCTTATGTGTGAGTAAATGTTCTTTTGAATGGTTAAATATGTTCTTTAAATGAAATCATAGCAACATAACTTGCAGCAAACAAACCATCAAATGCACAACAAGAACCACATGATAAAGGAGTTCACCCCCCTACGAGCTACATCTCCTTGAGCCTCCATAATGGACTTGGCTCTCTGGGATTAATTAGTCAAAAGTTCTTTTACAAGATGCTTCTCAACTCAAATGGAAAAACATACTGCACCATTGAGATCAGAACACATAAAAACCCCAAAAATGACTAATACAACTCTGAAAACGGATCATGGCTCATCCGGGCATAAACTCTTCTGCATGTGGCCATAAGCTTCCCTGAGCTTCTCTTTGGCAAAAACACCTGTAAAAGTCCTCAAAAGCCTCTGAAACATGTCCCAATGTGTTCAGAGCATAGCAATTAGCCAAACATGATATTTAAATCACATAAAACAGACATAGG
>ML785031.1:280479-304208 GCA_009831015.1 Picea engelmannii | reverse complement strand
TCCATAAATATTCCTTCTTTATTTTGTCACCTTATTTTATCATTTCTTCTTTTAGGTCACTTTGACTTCTTTGACTTTGGGGGCTTCAAGCCTTCATGTGAGGGTCCTTCATCTTCGTAAGGCCATAACTCTCAAACCAGGAGAAGTTATGTGAAATTCCACATACCACCAGAAATGGCATTAAAAGCACTATCCATCTAGGATAGTTCCACATATAATTTCCTTGATCTTCATCTCGTTATTCCTCATACAAGCATGGGTCCTCCAACCATTCTTCTAGGATAACTCAATCCGTAAAGCATCTTCCTATGAGGGATTTCACCATAAGGGGACCACTTTGGAGTTCATCCATTTGTACACCTTATCAATCATGATAAGAAAATAATGAGAGCATGGGTCCTCCAACCATTCTTCTAGGATAAATCAATCCACAAAGCGTCTTCCCGTGAGGGCTTTCACCATAAGGGGACCACTTTGGAGTTCATCCATTTGTTTATATTTGCATCGATTGGTTTCCACTTGGACATATAACATTCTCATCAAGGGAATCATATCAATCAATTACTTGACATCAACCAATGACATCAATCAAACCAAACCATTTACATCAATGACATATGATCCAACAATCTCCCAAGTAATCAAACCATTGGCATCAATGACAACATGATCCAATAGTACCTGGGTAGTCGGGTAGTATGGCTAAGGGTACGGTCTATCCTCTGTAGTTAGTTCCCTGAGATATTGGGCCAAGTGCTACTGTTGGACCCCGCACGTATATCAGAGAGCTATAGCACAGGGAAAACCATTGTCTGTAGAACCCTTGAATACCTAACCCTTGGGGAACATAAACATAAACATAAACAAATTAAACAGGAAAGATCTATTGTCGTGCATCTGTGTTCGAGTTGCCAAGTGAATACACATTTCTTTCTGGTTAAGAATTTGGGGATTTCAGCATTGCAACATTCTTTAGACCAATGTATAACCCTGGAGCTGTAAAAAAATAAAAAATAAATAAATAAATAAAGTCTAGAAATTGTTTCACCATTATTTGATACCTATTCCATTAGATTCATCTCTTCTCCCTTATCACATTCATCCATATCATTTTTCTACAAAACATTCTGACCCCACCTACTCCCTTTCTAGTTCACCCATCCTCATGGCCCATACCCATAGCCAAGAACTAGAGTCTCGCTTCAACACCTTGAAATCTGGTTTCCTCGAGACCCAACAAGAAGTGCAACAACTCAGTGCTACTATTGCCTCCCGTGATGCATCCATCAATACCACAATAAATGCATCCGTAAATGTAGTCATGCAGTCCACAATGGCGGAATTCAAACACGAACTGACCACCCATCTTGAATTTTTCTTTGCATCACTCTGCACCAAACTCAAGATCCCTACCAATGACTCTTTTCCTGATGCACATACAAAGACTGAAGGTGAAACTTCTTCCCATTCCTTTCAACCCCATCACTTTCAACGGGACATATGCCTTCCACGGGTGGATGTAACCAAATTTGATGGCTCGGACCCCATTGGTTGGGTCACCCAAATGGAACATTATTTCTCTCTCTACAACATTACAGATGACTTGGACAAACTCTGGTATGGGGTTTTCCATCTAGATCAAGAACGTTGGTAATGGTGGCAATGGAGAAAAACTTCCCGTCAAGGGTATATTACTTGGACCCAATTTGTGATTGAGCTTTATGAAAACTTTGACACTAACACCAACCATTTGGGTTGTTTGAAAAAATTGAAGCAATCAGGCATAGTAGAAGACTTCATAGCTTCATTTGAGTGCCTGGCTTTTCGAACAGAGGGCATGACTGATGATTTCTTTCAAGAGTGTTTTATCAGTGGCCTCAAGGAGGAGATTCGGGCCCTTGTCCTCATGGGTCGACCTACGACTTGGGTGGAGGCTACTAAAAAAGATGAAGAAGCACAACAAATTGTTTCCTCTCAAAACCGTAAGCCTTCCTTTATACCTCACCCTAAACCAGTAAACCCCACTACTCCCTCCGCCCCATTAAAGATCCAAAAATTGACCAGGACTGAAATGGCTGAACCCCAACTCAAAGGCCTCTGTTATAATTGTGATGACAAAAATTTCCCAGGTCACAAATGTAAGGAACAAAATTTTTTTATGGCCATCTCTGAGGATATTCCGGAAGAGGATGTTGACACTCCCCTTGTGCCTGAGTCACCAGAAATCAATGACATAAACCCTCCCTCTGATCCTCCCAAAGTGGAACCGATCATTTCCCTCAATTCTCTCACCAGCTTCTCTGCCCCCCAAACCCTCAATTTAATCGGTTACATCAAGCACTGAAAGGTCATCATTGGTTGATAGTGGCAGCACCCACAATTTTATTCATCGCTGCATTGCCCAGGAAACCCATTGCTACATCCATGCTGTCAACAATTTCCAAATCGTGATTGCCAATGGTGGGTCTATGAAATGTGGTGGGAGCTATGAAAATGTGTGTCTCCAAATCGGTGACTACCACCTAAAATCCCATATGTTTGCTATTGACATGGGCGGTTGCAACATTCTTTTGGGTGCAGACTGGCTAAGGACTTTGGGTCCCATTCTCATGGATTTTTAGAACTTAACCATGCAATTAAACCAAGGAGGCCACCAATAAAAATTCCAAGGCATCACTGTTGGTTCACCTGAGGTCATCAGTTCTCATTGCATGGAAAAACGACTCAAAAAAGGTCATTCTGGTGTCATTGCCCAACTCCACACCATACAAGCCACAGAGACACCACCAGTGCCCCAATACCTTCAAGACCTCCTTTCTAAACATCAAAAGGTATTTTCCAGCCCCCAAGGACTCCCTCCTTCCCATGGTGTCCATGATCATTCCATTCCCCTTGTCCGAGGAATCCTTCCCCCCAATATATGTCCATATCGCCACCCCTTTGCACAAAAAAATGAAATTGAAAAAATGGTCCAGGAACTCCTTATTGTCGGCGTCATCCATCCTAGTATGAGCCCTTACTCCTCTCCGGTTGTCATGGTACTAAAAAAGAAGGTTCTTGGAGAATGTGTCCTGACTTTCGTGTTCTCAACAAACTGACCATCAAAGACAAATTTCCCATTCCTATCATTGATGACCTCTTGGATGAATTGACTGGCACCCAATTATTTACCAAACTTGATATTTTCTCAGGCTATCACCAGATACATATGAAAGAGGCCATCATTCCCAAGACTGCCTTTCGCACTCATGAGGGCCACTATGAGTTTTTGGTCATGCCCTTTGGTTTGTTTAATGCCCCCTCCACCTTCTAGAGCCTCATGAAGCATGTCTTCCACCCTTTTCTCCATCTTTTTGTCTTAGTTTTCTTTGATGATATCCTCATCTATAGAAAAACCTGGACATACCATCCTACTCATGTGGATCAATTTCTTCACCTACTCTCTCAGAACCAACTTTTCCTGAAACAGTCCAAATGTGCTTTTGGTGCCTCAGAAGTAGAATACTTGGGTCATCTAGTGGGAAAGGATGGAATCAAGGTGGACCCAAAAACGATTGAAGCTATGCAAGACTGGTTGCACCCAAAGACTCTCAAAATCTTGCATGGATTTTTGGGCCTCACAGGGTATTATCGCAAGTTCGTTAAGAACTACGAAAAGATTGTAGCACCTCTCACAACTCTCCTAAAAAAGAACTCTTTCACTTGGACTCCAGCAGCTGCTCAAGATTTTAAAACCTTGAAGACAGCCATGTGCACCACTCTGGTTTTGGCCCTTCCTGACTTCACAAATACCTTTGTGTTGGAATGTGACACCTCAGGGAAAGGAATCGACGTTGTCCTTATGCAAGAGGATCGACCTTTGGCCTTCACTAGCAAGCAATTGTCTGAAAGGAATCTAGGAAAACCCATTTATGAAAATGAAATGTTGGTGATTCTACATGCCATTGATTTGTGGCATCCTTATCTCTTGGGCCAATGCTTCCAAATTAAGACCGACCATCAAAGCCTCAATTACTTTCTGGAACAACGCCTTTCCTCCTAGGAATAACAAAAATGGGTGACTAATCTCTTTGGATATGATTATGAGATCATTTACAAGAAGGGCAAAGACAATGTTGTGGTGGACGCACTGTCCTGGAAATATGAAGATGAAGGATCATTTTTTTCTCTTTCCTTTATTGTACCCGATTGGCTCCAAGCTGTGCGCTAGGAATGGCTTCAAGATCCGAAAAGTTCGCATCTGATCCAGAAACTGCAGAACAAGGCTCCATCTCCCCTAGGGTACTCCTAGATCCAGGATGAGATTCGATACAAAGGCCACTTGTATTTAAGTAAACAATCCAAGCTCAAATCCACGGTGCTTTCTGAGCTTCATGCTACACCCACAATGGGGCACTCAGGGTTCACCAAAACATATGACTGAGTCAAACATTTTTTTTTTTCTGGGATGGTATGAAAGAGAACATCCGTAAGTTTGTCACTGAATGTGAGGTGTGTCAACGGAACAAGGGAGAAATATTCAAATCTTCAGGCACCCTCCATCCACTTCCCATTCCCCCTGCTATTTGGAAGGATATCTCTATGGACTTTATTACAGGCTTACCCAAATCGGGGAATAAATTAGTCATAATGGTGGTGGTGGATCACCTTTCCAAGTATGCTCATTTTTTCAAACTTCATTGCCATCAGGCCAACTCATATACCTTCATTGCCAAAACATCTGCTAAACAACCTCTTTAAAAATCCTCTTGGGTAAAGGTACATGCGCCCTAACCCACTACTGCACACGTGTGAATGCTGGCATGCCTACTACAGCCCGCGTTTACCTAACAAAACACAAAAATAGGAAAGTTTCTGATGGGACAAAAAGCTATGGGTCAGTTAACTGAAACTCCCGTGCATGCATGGCCGAGAGTTTGTCCAAAACCCTACTCCTTCTAGCCTATAAAAGAAGGGGTAGGGTTACTATTTGGAAAAAGAAAAATTCTAGCAAAGAAACTCTGCCCATTTGCCAAATCCATTTGTCCCAACCCTTTAGCCTTTCCTCAAGCCTAAGGAGAATTAATGCAAAGTAGTTGGAGGACAAAAGAAGAGGAGGAACTCAGGATCAGGATCAAGGAGTGATGGTCGGTCTCAACTTTGATTATAAGTTGATTCATTTTGAAAATAATAAAAGAATACTTTTCCCGTCGCAATGCATGAGTTATTTATGATTTTTGTAATTTATGTTTAATTTCTAACCCTCAAGTAGAAAAGTAGCATGCATGCATAGTGTTTTGTCTTGATTGCAGGTTAACTTTGGAAGGAGCAGTGCAAGTAAGTGGGAAAAGCACAACGTAGGATCTACACCAAACATCAGTAAAAAGGTTAGTAGTTCATTTCCATGCATGTATCGTGAAAGAGGGGTTTAAGTTTTGAGTGGTAGGTTAAAAAGTCATTTATTTACGGTCAAAATATGCATTCAAATCTGACCCTAGTTTGCTAGTTTGTAGGGTATTTTTCCCAACAACAGAATTGGCGACTCCACTGGGGATGTACTCTTTAGGGTTTCCGGATTTAGTTGAGTTTTTGGGTAGTTTAAGAGATTAGATTTTCTATTTCTTTGCCTGTCTTTCTCAGTAAGGCCTGAGCTAGCAGGGACCCTGGTTTTTTATACCAGTTTTCCCTGACTATTGTTTGACGACAATTTTCGGGACACACAGAGGTACACACGACCTGCAGAAGGCCTGCACGTGTGTGCCTGCATCCTAAACTTCTATAGCCCACATGTGAACTCCTGTTGTAGAGGTTTCAGTAGCGTGTAGGAGTTAGGAGAGCTTGAGAGGTGGTCCTCCTCTTCCCTGTCATAATTATACATTCTCAGGTGGCTTTCTGGATCCTGTCTGAGTCTTGTTGGTTCATAGTCTTGTCTCAGTTTGCTTTATTGCTTTCTGTTTTTCCTTGCAATTATTTTTCTTTTCTATTAAGAAGAAGCATCCAAGCCTTCAGGAGACCCTGCTTATCAATACTAGAGGCCTCTTCCTAGTCTGGGTTTCCTTTGTTATTTCTGTCTTAGAGTTGATACATACACGTGGCCTATGCAAGTACAGCCCGTGGGTACACAGGCGTTGTTGTAGCTTAGCACGCGTTTGCACGCATGCTGTTTCAGTGACAGTAGTGTGCTTGACAGACTGCTTTTCAATCAGGGTGGGGTAGTCATCCCCTCCTATGGTGAGAAGTGTTCCTCTTAGGTGTTTGAGTCTAGGGTTTCACAGTCAGTAGGTTAGGGCCTCTTATCCTTAGCCTGTTTTTTCTTAGTTGATATTTGATAGAAAAGAAAAAAAAAATAAAATTGTTTTATGGTTTTTAGACAGGCGGAAGAATTTGTGCTTTTTTATTGTCATTGTGTGTCTTTGCTTTGATTCTTTGCGTTCTTCTCTTTAATCTAGAATTTTGTTTTGTTTTCTTGGTTTTTTGCTTGTCGACATTTTCCCTTTGTTGATTCATTTAGCACTTAAATAAAAAAATAAATATATCTCTTTTTCATTTTCTTCTTTGTTTGAAGATTGTGTTTCTGCATCAATAACTAGGAAGAAGTCTTTTGTTCATAAGTTTTTGCAGTGCATTTAGAGCATAAGTAGATTGTAGTCGAGAGAAATTCATTTATGTTTGCTGCATGAAATCTTAGAAAAATTGAAAAGAAAAAGAAGTCTTTCTTTGTGAAAAGTTGTTGATTTTTTCATTTAGTAAAAGTCTTTTGTTTCCAGCATTTTTTCATTCGTTTTTGCTTTGAGTCTTTACACACCATCAGTTTCACCTTCATACCCCGTGACGTAAAAAATACCATAAAAGAAACGCTAATTTAAAATCTATTAGACGTTTTGTTTGTAGGGTTCACAAACTAGTTCAGGACTAGGGCCTTGGATTAGGTTGGAGAGGAAACTCTCCAAGGCCACTTAAAACCAAACATTGGAGTCTGTGATAAGGAGTGTAGAAGTCTAGTTTCGTGGAAGTTATCTGGGACCCCCCTCTAACACAAGGGATAAACACGAGGTCGCGTGAGGAAAGGTAGTGGAGATAACCCCTCCAAAGCCGGACCAAGCATAGTGGAGAACACATATCGAGGATTTGTTGTGGGATTCCGTCATTTGCATTTGCCATGGGGATTTGTGGGTCTCAAATATGTTCGATGTCCTCAGTTGTCTTTTGGAACATTTTATCTCGATACCCTTGACACGTTTCGGGCTTGATACTCTGCTCATTGTGGTCTACCCGACTATCGACTGTACCCGCCTGGTGACTATTCACGTGCTGGAAAACTAGTTGCCAATCTTTTTTAGGGACATACACAGGTGACTGCGGGGGTATACCATGGTACCTAGGATAGACATCGGGCCACACTTTGCAGAGTATACCTGGAGGGTGCTTTCATTTTCAAGTTGCACTTGCACCGGTAAGTTTCTCTAGTGTTGGTTGTTGTAACTATTCTTCAAAATAGTTAGTGATTGCTTGTCTTATCTCTTAGGGGCTTATTTTTTAGTGTGTATTACTGTTTGAACATGTAGAATACCTTAGCGTGTCTTGGATCTTCTCGCACAGTGGAGGATCCTGAGCTCCACTGGTCACAAAGGCTCCTGGGCTTGCCACCGGTTATACTGGAGCCACCCCCGCCACCATTTAGGTGGAAGATAGACCAACAAGGGTCTTTCGAAGCAACCGGGTTAAAAACCATTGTTCCTGAACAACTCCTAGAGGAATCAATCACCAATCTTGGCTCAGTTGAAACCCCAACCATTGATACTTGGCCATTGGTCATTGTACCAATCCAATTTTACGAACACCTATCAGTGCCTCACACAGTTATGGAACCAAACGTTGTTACTTCCTCTGGGAATTCTTCCATTCCCACTGTTGTAGGAAAATCTCCTTGCGGACAGGTAGATCACCTCTAAGGCTTGACCTTAACCCTAGACAGAAAAATGCTTAACATGAACACTGACTTCCTTTCAAATCTATCTAAACTAATGCATGAGAAGGGAGGATAACAGAAGTACCTTTTAATCAACGTTTGTCCCTGCACGCTCCGAGTTACGCTCCAATACTTTTGCTCCTCGCTGAGGTCTGTGGACAAAACAAGATACGACCACTTCCTACTCTATTGAAATTAGCTTGAAAACATATCTATTAATAAATGATAAGTTCATGTGACATCAGACACAAACTAGAAAGAAACAGGCCAAGCGTGTCATATTAATAAGAATAACGACAATAGTACTTACAATCGTAGATGCGAATGGGACAACTTCGTCAAGTCCTCTTCGTCTAACCCTTGCCTGAAAGATCCACAACCTGGATAACAACAGCTTCACTGATCACTCTCCATTGGTTGACTGTAAGCTTCCTCCAAGATCATAAGTTTCATATGTTCAATTCCTCCCTTCCCCTTTCCACCATCATAGAGCTTGTTTATATAGGTTAGGAGGGGCCTAACCGCTTGAGTTATGTTTGGAACCAGTTGGGAACCTTCTCCTTAGATCAAGGATCTTTTGATGAAACCAAGAATTCAAGCACAACTTCCTCCTAATCTGGAATGATCCTCCCCTTATTCTCCTCAACGGGCTAACAACTGACCCAGAATAGGGAGCGCTCCCTCAGAAAGGGCATCAGAGCATTGTAGCACTCCCTGGTAAGCCTTGGGAAAGCGCCAGCGCTCTCAAGATGAGCAACGCTCCTCCAGAAGGGCCTGAGGGGCGTTATAACACTCCCTAAAGCATGATAGGGGAGCGCCAGTGCTTCTGCAGCTAAAGTAGGGGAGCGTTCCCCCTCCAAACCAATGTTTCACGGTCTCTTTTAGGTGTCAAGAGCTATTTGATTCCAGTGAACCAGTTCTCCTCCTTCAAATCAGTCATGTGAGGTGTTATAAGTGCCTCCTTAGTGTCATTATCATGGCATCATGTCTAAACATCATTTGCAACACTAGTGACCAACTTGCGACACTTGCGAAAGTTGTAGGGAAGATGTGACACTTACGACAATTGATAGGGACAATGCGACACTTAGCAATTTTGACGTGTAACACCCACCACCGTTGCTACCACAGGAGAAGCATATCCTAACTTGTCGTCATCGATCCGAGCCACCATGGTCTTGGCTGCAACTACATCGCATAGTGGACCGATCCCATCTATCGCAGCAGCCACAACTCCCTTCACGCCTAGTGCGACAGGCCCTCCGTTCTCATACGGTATGCCTAGTTCGAGTACAAGTCCCGCACTCACTTACTCCACTTTACAGACTTTGGGTCTGGGGGCAGGGAGCTCTAATGCTCCTCTGCAAGGTCAACTTGGGGGAATTCCTGTCCCTTTTAATGCTTTTCCTTACGCTGGAGGTCATATCTCTCCTTCGTCCCCTTCGCTTGGTGGTCTGCATCAACAGTCCGCCGGGCAGCCTGCACACATGAGTTCGTTTGGAGCTGGGATTCAAGGAACACCTGCGCAAACTCTGCCAGTAGGTTCGTCACCATTTGTTTGGAACAGGATGTTTGGTAACAACACTTTCGCATCCACTGCTTTCCCATCTGGGGGCACTCCCACCTTTGGACAGTCTACTCTGGCGCAGGGTACTATTCCTACGATGGGGGCACATATAGCAGGACCTTGGAACTCAAGACAAGGATCTGTTCCCTACTCTCGAATGTTGTTCAGAGGTAATTCTTTCTAGAGTCAATGGAACCCTGGACACACTTCTATGCCTCTCCCATCAGGACTGACATGGGGTAATCCTTCCCAAAGTCCTTCAAACACGATGCATGCCCAACATCCTATGTCCTTTATGGGGAATCAACCAATGATGTCTCCATAGATGCAAAATCCTTATGCTGGTCAGGGCCATGGTTTCTACCAGAATCCGAGCCAGCAGCCAAACTTTTCCTCGCAACCTGGTGCCAGTCAAACTCCAGGGCCCTTTTTTCCAGGTTATTAGCAGCAACCCAAACTACCATTACTGGTGAAATTACACTTTCCAGATTTGACAAGGTTGTTAAATGATCCTATTTGTCATGATCCACGTTGGCCTCCTATGCCAACGAAGTTTCCTTAGGAAATTCCAAAGTTCGAGGCCAAGCCTAACGAAGATCCAGGTGATCACGTGACTACCTTCCATCTTTGGTGTTCATCTAATTCATTGAAAGATGACTCTGTCCAGTTGCGATTGTTTCAATGTACTCTCATCGGGAGTGTCGCGAAATGGTACATCGAGCTCGATCACTCACGATACTCTTCTTTTGGAGAACTGACGATGGCTTTCCTTAACCATTTTCAGTTACCTGTGAGATACAACGTTGGCACAAAACTGCTAGCCAATTTCAAACAGATGACAACAGACCATATCTCTGATCATATCCGAGAATGGAGACGCCGAAAGAGTCTAATCAAAGTACCAGTCCCACCAACATTCCTGCTTGAGTGGTTATTTAAGTCTTTAGTCCCACAACTATCCAAAGTCATCACGACTTTAGGAGTTTTCTCCAAAGAATATGCCATCATGAGGGCTCAATAGTTTGAGCTTATCTATTCTCAGTCTGGTTTATTGTACAACGTCCTGCCGGATGCACCATGATCGATACTGGATAAAACTAGACAGAGAGCTAGACCACATGCCGATGGTATTTTTGGTTCAGCACAAACCAAGCCCGCTGAGAAATTGTCAAAGCAATTGCAATAGTTATCTATACAACACTCAGCGGCCAGCCAGACTAATGTTTTGGCTGCTCCTCCTACCTAAACGTCAGAAGTACACTCCATGCAGATGACTAACCCAAAGACCACCCAGCAGCCTGAAGGGAAGAAAAAACAACGAAAGAAGGGTAAGGGGGAGAAAAAACCCACTGATAATGCTGGCGAGGGCACCACGGAAAAACAAAAGGCGAGGTATCGGTGAAACTTGTGTGCGGAAAACCACCCGACCCATCTATGTCCTGGACTTGCAGAGGCCCAGAAGTTTGTCACACAGCAACATCAATCCGTGTTGACTAATCCCTTTCAGCATGGGCAAAATTTAACTCAAACCTCTACAAGTGCCGAAGGGGGCAGCCAAGAATCCTGCCCTCCCCCAAACAATTCCTCATCCGCAAATGTATATATGGTTAGGGGTGATACTTTAATAATGACTAGAGCGCACGACTATAGTAAACCAAGAACCTCTGAGAAGGGTAAAGAAGATGAGATCCCATCTCTTCCTCTACAGATCGAGAAGAAGTTGGGTGAAACAATGACATGCATTCCAAAGGGTGCATTTAAGAAAGCTTCTCACAACCCAAACGCAAGGGCCACCCAGAATTACTCTGTGGTGGAAGATTTATCACAAACCCCTTGTACAATGTCCGCTTTGGAAGTCCTCCAAAGATGCCCTGCTCAGAGGAAATCCTTGTTGACTACTTTAGGCTCTACTGAGACTTGTAACCTGGGTACCATTATGTTAGATACGACCGACTTAAAACCTCATTTGCCTTACCACGTTGCATTTCAGATAGTAGTGGCTCATCCCACGAAAATTGTTACATGGAATATCTTCTACACGGTGGCCGACGAGGGTGCTTCGACTTGCGTTATGTCATTAGCATGTTGGAAAGCCATTGGTTAGCCCGCTTTGTCTCCATCACCTACTCTCCTCACTGTGTTCGATGGTCATTCTTTTCGACCACATGGCATCGTTCCTTCTTTCCCTGTGCAGTTAGGAGGAAAGACCGTGTGCGTTGATGTAAAGGCAGTCGATGCTCCCCTCGACTATAACCTCTTGTTAGGTCGAATTTAGACTTATTCTATGCAATTCGTGGTTGCTACAGTTTTTCGAGTCTTGTTGTTTCCACACGAAGGCCGGATAGTGACCATCGATCAATTTTCCTTCTCTAGACCTGACCCAGCTTTGGGGGCATCCACGGTTCCCATGATAGATAATCCTCAACCCGGTGTCATTAATGTGGGAGTTGGTTTGTGCCCATCCTTGATGGGTACCTTCGATTACCCACCTCCTCATAACGATGTCAAGTTCATATCAAATCACCACAAGACTAAGATTTTTCACGTTTCGTCGTTCCACACGACTTACTTTGAGGATCCGTGGATTCTTCCTTCCCCATCAGCCATGATGGATGAGACAGGGAACTCTGGAATGTCCATGCCCTTGTCGGTTTCTGAAGTAGCATACTCTTTATTCCAGCAAGCTTTAGCTAACCCTGATCCGACTCCCGCACAAGAGTTGGATCCACTTCCAGAGCCTATTTGGGCTCAGGATTCTCTTGCTACCACCGATTTGTTAGACTTACTCTTGCCTTCCGATGAAGTAGTAATTGAAGCAATGACTAGTCCGGACAAACCTTGGGACGATCTTCATCACAAATCATGATTCCTCCCAGAGTTACACCGAATCGAGGCAGGAGAATTCACTATCACCATGATGGGAGATAAACCGTGTCCTATTAACCTCTTAGCTACACAGGAAATTTATGTTGAGGGCAATATGGCGACTATCGCTGAAAACATACCCATCAACATCTCCCGCAACCCTGGCGTCATGGAGAATGCCTTCGTCGGGGTGGATTGCTCCCCCAAAGAGATTCAGATTTACACGGATCTTTTCAAAGAGTTCTGTGACATTTTTTCCTGGTCTTATGAGGAAATTCCAGGTATCGATCCAAAAATAGTTGAACATGAAATCACAATGTATCCTAATGCCAAGCCGGTTCGACAAAAACTTCGTCCAGTTAATCCTAAGAAAGCAGAAACTATTAAGACTGAGGTTGAGAAATTGCTTAAGGCAGGGTTCATTTACCCTATTCATTTGACTCAATGGGTGTCAAACCCTGTGTTGGTCGATAAAAAACAAGGCACGATTCGTGTATGTATCGATTTATGTGATTTGAACAAGGCATGTCCAAAAGATAATTATCCAACCCCATTCATCGATCAGATCATTGATGAATGTGCTGGTTGTGAAGCCTTTTCATTCATGGATGGTTTTTCGGGCTATAATAAAATTCAAATCAAACTGGAAGACCAACACAAAATGACATTCATCTGTCCGTGGGGTACGTTCGCCTATCGTAAGATGCCTTTTGGCCTCAAAAATGCTGGAGCCACTTTCCAGCGGGCCATGTCTTTTGCGTTTCATGACCTCAAACATATAGTCGAGGCCTACCTAGATGATTTAGCATCACGCTCTCGCAAGCGAAAGGATCATCCTATGCACCTCAGACTAATCTTCGAACGTTGTCAATACTTCAGGATTCACTTGAATCCCAACAAGTGCATATTTTGTGTCACGTCAGGATGTTTGTTAGGTTTCACTGTATCAACAATAGGGATCATGGTGGATCCTCTTAAGGTGGAGGCAATAATCCAGTTGCCCCTCCCACACACAATCTTACAACTTCAAAGTATTCAAGGCAAGGCGAACTTCTTAAGACGCTTCATCGCCAACTATGCTAAAATCACCAAGGGATTTATGCATTTACTGAAGAAAGATGTTCCCTTTTTCTGGGACGAAGCCACTCAACGCTCTTTTGACGCATTAAAACACGCTCTCACAACCGCACCTCTGCTACGACCACCTAATTATAACAAAGATTTCCTATTATATATGGCTATCGTAGAGTCAACCATAGGCATGGTTTTAGTTCAAGAAGATGATTCATTTTCAGAATACGTGATCTATTACCTGAGCCGAGGCCTCGTAGGACCAGAACTTAATTATTCCCACCTCGAAAAAATTGCGTTGGCAGTAGTTCATGTTGTTCAATGGTTCCGTCACTATGTTCTGTTTCGCAAGACCATCATCGTGGCTGTCATGAATCCATTCCAGTACATGTTGACACGACGAGTTATCAGCATAAAAATCAGTAGATGGATGGCCATCCTCCAAGAATTTGACTTAGACTTCATTTCAGCAAAGTCCAAGAAGTCATTGGTCTTCGCAGAACTTATTTCGGAACTTCTGGTTGAGTCAGGTTATGTTGTGCCTGAGGAATCGCCTATCCAGGGGGATATGTTTTTGATTGAATCTTCAGACCCCTGATATGGAGATATATTGATCTATCTCCAAACTTTGAAGTGCCCTACCTCTCCTTCTCGTGACGAGCGTCGGTGGATATGCCATCAGACTAAGAATTATCTCATACTCGATGATATGTTGTATCAGAGAGGTGTAGACTGCATCTTGCGTCGATGTCTCACTCATGAGGAGGTCGTCATAGTGCTCAACGATTGTCATACAGGAGCCTGTGGCAGTCACTTATCTGGGTTGGCAACAACCCAAAAGATTTTACGAGAAGGTTACTTCTGGCCCACAATTATCAAAGATTGTATTGAGTCGGTCAAGAAGTGTCACGCGTGCCAAATATTCTCTCAGAAGATGAGGGCACATCCAGCTCCTATGTTTCCTGTCATCACAGTTGGTCCCTTCACTAAGTGGGGGATTGATTACACTACATGCAACCCCCCGTCAGTAAGGGGGCACTGCTATATCATCGTAGTTTTCGACTACTTCACTAAGTGGGTCGAAGCTATGCTAACATTTAAAGATGATGGCAAGACTGCAGCTCTCTTCTTATTCAACCAGATTATAGCACGGTTCGGTGTCCCGAGAGAGATTGTCACTGACCATGGCAGTCACTTTCAGAACCAAATGATGTCTGAATTAACATCAAATCTTAGGTTACAGTAGGAACATTCATCACCTTACTACCCCCAAGCCAATGGGTAGTTGGAAGCAGTAAACAAAACTCTCAAGACTATCCTACAGTGAACTATCAACTCAGCCAAGTCAAATTGGCATTTGATGTTATACTCGACATTATGGGCTTACCGAACATCTGTTAAGACTGCAACTAGTTTCTCACCTTTCCAACTCATTTATGGGCTGGAGGCAGTCTTTCCCATCGAATGTCAAATCCCATCTCTGAAATTGGTAGTACAGTTATTGCCAGACACTTCTCCACTTGAAGAGCGGTTAGTACACCTTGAGCAGCTTGATGAGCAGCGTCGCGATGTGTCCCTGGCCAACAAGGCTCATAAACATAAGGTCAAGTGTCAGTATGATAGGTCTGTTCGTCCTCAGATTTTTTCTGAGGGCGACCTTGTCCTGGTCTATGACCAAGATAAGGGACCCCTAGGGGCAGGAAAGTTTAAACCCATGTGGTCCAGACCCTTCATTATTAAATAGGTGATAAAAAAGGGCGCATATCGTTTGGTCGATTTTGAATGGAATGCTTTGGCGGAGCCTAGAAATGGGCTCTACCTCAAGAAGTATTACTCATAGAACATTCACTGTGGGTAACTTTTTGTAACATATGTATAGTCTTTGTACTATTACCTTTTTACATTTCTTTTAGAAAGTGTTATGGATGTGTCATTGATGCTATCTTTCGTCAATATGGCAGATGTCAAGTGAGTCCGAGGTGTTTGCTGGGTATGCAGACAGTGCTATTCGACACATGTGGAGGCTTGCCTCCACAGCTTGGGTAATATTTACACCACAGGGTCAGTTGTTATCTTCCGGAGGTATATGCTTAGGTGACACCACAAATAATGTTGCTGAGTATAGTGCAGTTATTTATTTTCTTCATGACGCATTAGCATTGGGTATCTCTCATCTTTGGGTCTATATAGACGCTCAACTGGTTCTGTCGTAGCTAAACATAATATACCGGGTTCATGATCCAACCTTACACCGACGATTCCTTAGGGTACGTCTCTTAGAACGCAACTTTGATTACATTACATATTTTCATGTTCCTAGGAGATTAAAGAAAATCATAGATACTCTAGCTAATCACATTTTGGATTGGCATCTTGCCCACATATAAAAAGATCATGGACATAAACATGTAAATAAATTTTTGCACACATAATCCATAAGACACAAAAAAGAGATAAAAATCATATATAAACATCATAAAACATTCAGAGTACATAGATGGGTGCAAGCACCTCAAAAGTGGGAACAATAATGAGTCACTGGGCTTATGCCCTCAAAAAATATATACATATCAGTGCTCATGGCACATAAAATTCTAAAGTCTGCTCAGGGCCTATGGGCCCTATTATAATCATGTACAGCTTAGGCTAAACACCTAAACAATCAGACACATGTCCGAGGTTCCCCCACAACATGAGTCTGCATGGAGGGCGGCAGGTCCTCTATCTCTGCCATGGGAACTGTGCGAGTGAGCGCAGTAAAGTTCCGCTCAATTAACCTCAGGACCCTCTCGACCTCTCCTGCTGGGAGGTTCCATGCTACTGCTTCTCCTCCAGCGGCGGTAGCTGCGGCTTCTGCCCATGGGCAATGCCTATTCCATGCATAGTCGGCAGGTCGCATGGGTCCCACATCTGCATGCAATAAATGTTCACCCATAAAAAACTTTGGTATGCAAAAACATGATATATATATAAAAAAAGACATAAAAATTACATATGAAAACAAAAAAACTATACAGGTGGAGACTTACCCATCTCCCCTCGCTCCTCACCAGGAGGCGCTGGTATCTCTGGATCTCTGGAGAAGTCGATCACCGCATATGGGTAGTCCTCTATAGTTAGGTTCTGTCATGACATCCAAGAAAAAAAGTCATCATTGAAGGCCTCCATGGTCCTTCCACCACCTTGTCCCGGCAGTAACACTACCCATCTGCATACTACGGGGAAAGTGGCCATATGTCCTCATACTGTCAGCCAAGGGTTGAAACACGGAACTCTCTCGAAAAAGAATGAAAACAGGATGGTCCCAAACCCGAAGTTCCTGTGTGTCCATTGTCGGAAAGCTGTCAATTGACTCTTCATGTAATCCAATAGTGTGGTACTCCAATAAAAAATTTGTGCATTCATGCACTGGATCACACTATTCATCTTTGTGCGCGAAGACTGGTGCACGGATGCTGAGCCGGTAATCCGCCCAATGAGAAATAAAACAGTCTATAGGGCGAGGCTGGTAATCCTACTAACAGGTACTGATGAACCTCTATGATCGGTCCCAGCCTCACAATACTCATTGATCACCTCTGAGACTTTGGTCGGCTCCGCAGGAAATGTCTGAAAGTTGACTAGTTCCCCTCTCCTTGAGAGGCCAGTCAAAAAGTAAATATCCTCGGTGGTGGGCACCAAGGATTTCCCCTCTATCATGAATGCCTCTACATCAGGGTGCTAGTAATCAACCAAGGCGTTCAGTAGCCTTGGTTGCATGCACATAAATGGACATAAAAATAATTTCACCAACCCGCACTGCGTCAGCATGGCCACAACATTCGGATTTGTAGCCACTAACTCATTAGTGGCCTCGTGCTCCCTTTCCCTCCACTGAACATACATCCTGCCAACGCAACAAGGTAAAGGAGGGTCAATACATTTTTTCATTAGATTTTTCATCACACGGAGGGGGTGGGGGGGTAAACGCGGCCTGTAGAGGTGATATTCGTGGGTACCCGCGGGTTGTCCCTGGACAGCCCGCGTTTTCCTAGGGCCGACCTTTTTGAGGTCAACGCCCATCCCAAAAAATCAACTAAATGTGATAAAGGATGTATTGAATAGCTAGACAAGGGAGTTTGTACTTACTTGGTCCAAGCAAAAGTCCGTTTCGTCCACTGTAGCTCCCAGAATCACGATCTTTGGAAAAGGGGGTCTTTTGGCTCCAGAGTCAATTTCCAAATCAACAATGGTGATAATGAGTTGCTAGCTTCTATTTATAGACTTTTTAGCCTCTTTTTGTCACTTTTATGGGCCCCTTTATCAGTTTCTTTATACCAAAAACCATTTAGAGTGATCCAGGAGTTATATGGGAGGGATTTGATCAGGTATTGGGACAATTTTTTTTTTGAGTTTCGAAAAATTAAAAAAAATATATATTGATGGTCCATAAAAAAAATATATATTTTTTCAAAAATCAACTTGATCATATAGGTTAGGATTCTACCCCAACTTTTGCATCTCGTTGCCTTTTTTCTTATGATGTAGGATCGATCCCATCTGGTTGTGACACGAAACCATCATATCTTCTCTAGAAGTGTCGCAACTTGGTGGTAGAGCTTACCAAAACATGGATTCCCTAGGTAGGTCCTGGTTGCATTATGGTGTCCATGTCATTTCTAACAACACTGTAGGCTCAGGAGTCTGAATAGTCTTTCCTGAATATGAGTTTGAGCCTCATTTGTATGGGTATTTTTCACTCTTTGACTTACCCTCCGGACTTCCAAAACATAACGGGTCTCCTTTTAAGCCCTTTTCAGACCCTCTAAACATGAAAAGATTGCCGAGCGATCTTGTGGCCTTTTACGCTCGTTAAACTGAAATTTGAAGTCACATCTGTCCAGCGGTAATTTACCCCTTTTTCGGTCTGGACGACCAACTGTACGAACAAAGGAATACTTTATTGAATTCCCATTCTTTAGAAGAGTATCCTCAGGTATAATTTTATTCCATTTTTGGGCCTGAGGGACTAAATTTACGAAAAAGAAACCCCCCCAGAGTCCATAGTTAAGATCTTTTCAGACTCCCTAAAATTGAAAAGATCGTCGAGTGACCTTATTCTTTCACACTCGTTAAAATGGTCTAGAAGAACATTCCTGATGGAGTCCATAGTTAAGCTTTTTTCAGACTCCATAAAAGTGAAAAAATAGTCGAGTGATCTTGTCCTTGTCACACTCGTTAAAATGGTTTTGAAATGACATCTAATCGGAGTTAGTTTATCCCTTTTTCGAACCGAATAGACTATTGTCGAAAAAGGTACCCCAATGGAGTTTCCTTTTATGCTTTTTCAGACTCTCTAAATATGAAAAACCACCGATCTTACCTTCTCTGGGCTCATTAAACTTACATCGAAGTACGTTACCATTGTGTGTTCTATCAACCGCATTTGCATACCTTACCCATCAACCTTGTAACAATTTGCTTCTGCATCTTAACACCTTTGGCCACTGGAGGATTTTTCTCGAGTATCATTTCCCCAGAACATCAGTCTTGTCCTTGTGCCTCAAGCTTGTATGTTTGCAGTACTCGTTCCTCCATTGTAATGTAATATTCCTTTATTCTTTTTCAAAAATGATCAAAAAGAACAAAAAAATCAAATATACCCCAAAAAGAGGATGGGAAAAGATAAATGCAAACCTCAAATTACAAACAAAATGGAAATCAAGCTCAACGAATTGTCCAAACTAGTTAAAAACATAAATGTATCTAATAATTTCACCAAAAAAACATATAATTCATTCTCATGCACAAATTAGTACACACAATAGTTAAACTCATACAATAAGTCAGGAAAAATGATCAACACTTATCTTTTTAAAATAGTTGTGCACCCAGCTTCTTGGGAAGGATGTTCCACCCAACCATAGACTTGTTGTTCCAAATATTAACAACAAGTCACCATTGATATGGGGCTAGGAATCCAAAAGAGAACAGTGCCTCTCACAATCCACTCACAGTTCAATATCCCAAAACCCACTGGCATTCTCCTACAACTATCCTGAATTTCCTCTAGATCTCCTCCCAAAATATTTTAAAGGTCGTCAGATCTGTGTCCTTATAATGAATGGTCCAGATTGACTATCAAATTACAATATTTGAATTCTGTATTCTATAGTCCCTTTGATCTTCATATGAATTAGGAATATAATAAGGCTCCACAACTAACACCTTGGACCCCTCTTAGACACTCTCTTTTCTTCTGAAAACTCATCCCCCATCTCTATCCATATTCCCCAATAGTTGGTATCGCATTTTTATTTATTTCAAAATAGAAAACACATCCACATATCAAATTTGTTGGCCATAGCCACATTCATATACACATTATGCATTAATAAAACTTGGGATCATAGTAGGTATGTTACAAGTTATTTTTTGTTGGACCTTAGTTTCCCTATGTGAGTGCCTTTTCCCTAGTGGAGTCATAGCCCTAGATCGGGGGTGACCTACAATTGAGAGACAAAAAAATAGTCTCTATGGCCGGGAGGAACATATGAGGTCTGTAGCTAGTTGGTGCTTATCTAAAGTATAATTCCCATGATTATTATGCTTTCGTTCCTATTCTTAAATGTGTGTGAATTATGTTTTTTCTCATTTTTTTAATTATCTATATAATGCACAATTTAATCAGGAGTGTCCTACATAATTAATTATTAATGTATATGAATATTCATGGGTGAATGATAGTATTAGATAGCATAACTATGGAATATGTAGGGCATATATGTATAGAGTTCTATCAAAACCTATTGGGCATAGTTTATGATGGTATCAAAGGAATGTTTCAGTTTTATGAGAGTGGTATTGTATGACATGGCCAAGATGGGTCTTGGGTACGTTACAATGTGTGGGGTCTACCTGTATAGTGAACAAACCCTCTCAAGTTTGTATGAACCCCAGGTTGGCATTAAAGTTGTGAGTTGAGGATTGAAACAACATTGTCGCTCTTCTTTGGACCATCAAGGTAGACCCCTACAAATACTCATGCGAAAATATAAATATACATGAGTATCAATGTATTGGAGATATTTTTGATGTACTATATTTTAACAAGTATGGATTGTGACATGATTCCTTCCATAATAAGGAGTAGTTGATGGTGTTATCATATCTTAAGGGTTCTTCTCTATATTCTTGTGTTGTTTATGATGTGTGTTTTTTTGTATATTCGAATTTAGTATTTTATTCTCAAGTTTACTCTTTTACCATTCATATTGGATATTTTATATATCAAGGTTTAACACAAGTGGTATAAAATCTTTGATTTGGGTCATAGTAGACAATGAGAGAAGTATCAGAAAATTTATGATAATTTTAAGCTACATGTCTCAAGCCCTAACTTCATAAAGGAGCTCCATTGAAAAGTGAGTTATTTATTGCAAACCTTGGTTCTATTTTTGGGTCATGGAAAGAAATATGTATTTTAGTAGAAAAGATGATGGTCCTAATATTGAATAATACATAGAATAAATCAAGTATTTGTGGGGAAAATAATTGAAGATTTGGGATATACATAGGTTTAAAAGATGATGTTGCAATCTAGTGGAATTTTATTAACATGAACAAGATAACTAATGTTTCAAATGAAGCATATGAACAAGTATTTTTATACAAGTGGTCTCATGTTTGGTAGAAGGATAGAGAGAGTAAAAAGGGTTATTTTTCATGCACAAACTTCCTATTATAGGTTCATATATTTATTAAATAGAAAAAATTTATTGTTTCTATAACCCTAGTAGAAATCATAATTTCATCAATGTTAACTGAGATAAACATTACAATTTCCCACAAAGCATATTCAAATCACATAGGTAGAGGGTGATAATATTCAAAATTTTAAAGATTTGAATATTACCATAGGAAAATATGTGTTGCATTCAAATTTTCATGTTATAGTTATGGATGACATGGCCATTGTTTTGAGATATCCTTGTATAGACTAATCTAGCATAGTCAACATTGACATGAAAATCAAGTTTTTGAATCTTTTATATAATAAAAATAAAATTACATTATAGGATATTTATCTTACTAAACAAGAAGGGCCCAAGGGGGAACCTCAAGAAGTCCTTGCAAGGAAGATAATTCCAGTACCTACAGACACACCAGAAGAAAACTCAGAGGTTGAATCACAAGAAGAGCCTACATAAGAACATGAAAAGAAGACCTAAGAAGGGAATAAAAATAAAGAAAAATATAAGGAGATAAATGACTCAAAGGAAACCTATATTGAAGAGTACAAGAAATATGAATAAACAGCTAAGATTTATGTATATCAAGACCCACACCAGCTAAAGAAACATTATTCATCAAGGAAAGGGCATGAGCATTAATAAACTTATTATGGATCAACATGGAACAATAAAGGAAACTAGTATGGAGGAACATTGTGGAATAAAATCAATACATGGAGATATTGGAGTAGCACAATGAAATCATGACACCAAATGATCAGGGAATCAAATTTTTCTCAATTTTCAAAGTGCTCGAAATGCGACGAAAATAGTTTCATTGTGTCCGTCTCGTCTTCCTGATTCCGGCGGTATATTTACTTTCTTAAACAAAGTCTGTATGGAGAAGATATCGCGATCTGTTCGCCAAGCCAAACAGGAAAAATTTTGGATGCTGACTGTACCTATCCGTACAGTCCGTACAGTCCATACGGTGACGTGGCAGGACCATACAGACCGTACAGTGGTGACATGGTGGATATTGTTTGGTCGATTTTTGGGCGAGTCAGATGTTGACACATGTCATTGGGTGGCCTATAAGTGGAGGACACGTGGCCCAATCCAAGGGCGCCACGTGTCACTCACTGGTTGGCTAAGGAGTTCTATATACAAAATATTGGAGGTCGCGGGGTTCGACCCCCGGACCTCTCCTCCACATAGAGTCTTTACGAATTCCAATAACCAACTTGCCACCGTTTATGCCTTGTAAAGGATATGGATTGCATTATATTTATGTTTACATATTGTATTATGCGGAAAGGGGCGCGGGCTGGGGCTTAGCCCCGACCCATGGTTTCATTACACACTATAGAACTGTGTATAAATATATGCATGGGAATTTAAATGCACGGGCCAAATTTTATGTATTGTATTATACCCATATATATATTGGTTATACCATTGAGTAATGTGTACGCGGTTATACATTTGCGCGGGGATTTAAAACATATGCCCACGGATTTTCATATGACCCTGAGCGTGGGGTTAGTTCCAACGGTTGGAACGACTTAACTAACTTTTTCCTTAGAGCGTGGTCCTATGCGCCATACGCCCAGGTGTCGAGGCAGTTAGGGGCTGGAGGTGCCTTAACCGTCCTAGGGTTTGCACCGTTGGCACAGTTGCACCCAGTGCTGGGTTTTTGTGCTTAAAAGAGCGTGTCAGACAGGTTTGTGAAAGGGGAGTGCGAATTGTAGAACCAGAAACAACAAGCTTGAAGAGGGAGACTTCCAGGAGGCCTAACTTCTTCATTTTTCGACCGATTGAGGTGCCGAAAGAGCCTAGACAGGGGTTTTGGGACGTTGGGAAGCCATTGAAGCAGTTGTTTTGTCAGTTTGAGCATTGTTAGACATGTTTTTGAGCACTTTTTGAGCAATTAATAATAATGATCCATTGGAAGCTGGACCAAGAGATGTAGCCCATAAGAGGGGTGAACTCCTTTATCAATTGTTGTGCACATGTGTTTATGTTCAATGTTTATGCTGCTGTCTATGTATATTTTGCATGAGTAATCCTTTATTTATGTGTTGCAAATTGATCCTGTTGCTTTAAACACATAACATTTCACTTGCAATAATTATTCAATTTTTTCAAGTCTTCTTCATTTTTAGATCAAGTTGGTATCAGAGCACTGGTTTTGAAGACTTTATTGTTTGCAAGTTTTGTTTTTGATGCTCACAAGGTTGAAACTCACAAGAGGAGAAGGTAAACTTGTGGAGCCAAGTTCTTATCCGACAAGGAGGAAGCAGTTTCATTCACCGCAAGTGGCAGAGAAACGTTCACCAAGCATGGATCATGCAGAAGACCATGAACGTGTTCCGAATGAAGAAGAAGACTTCAGGAAGACTATCATACAGTTGAGAGATATGATGAAGGTCATAATGGAACAGAACATGATGTCACAGGGTGAAGGCTCTAACCCTTCAATGCATAAGGGAGGCGGTGGTGACAAGACTCCAGGCAGAGATGGAGGGAATGGTGCTTCTCCACCACCCTCTCCTCCTCCATCATC
>ML785031.1:240658-272364 GCA_009831015.1 Picea engelmannii | reverse complement strand
GCTCTACAACCAACACCTGTCATGTTTGAATTTGCAATCAATGCATGAACATTTTGTGATATAATTTTCTTGATAGATTAGAAGTCATACAGTTTTTTATAATAGTATAGTTGGATGGAATTTATTGATGTATTTATGAACCTATTTTGATGGAATCTTAATGATAATGGATAGAAGAAATTATATATATATATATATATATATATATATATATATATATATATATATTGATTGTGTGAAATGGGTAATTGATGAGATGTTTAAATTGAAAATTGTGTTGAAATGTAATTTAGAGGAATTTATACATCATTAGAATTATTTTTGTATGCACACTAGTTGAGTTGAGATGCTTAGTTGACTTAGGACCTTAGTTTCTCATAGCCTATATTACCTTCAAAATTCATTCTCTATTAAATTCAAATTAAAACATACAAAAAATAATTTATGGATTAAATTCAAGATGGGATGGGTATAGCTCTTCAACTTCCTGCCCACCTCTTATAAAAGAGAAGAGGGATAGTTTAGAAAAAAGAGGAGAAAAGAGAGAAAAAGTATAACTTTTTTCTACTATTACATCATATCTAAGTTCATTATGTGAGTCCTTCAATAAATCAATAGTGATAATAATGGTAGGAATCCCACAATACAAGGTCAATTGTTAAGGTGAAAGTAGAGATGCTTCCTTTTGGAGATAAATTATATTTATTTTCTTCATGTCCACGCGGAACACAACATAACATATTATCTATGTGATATCACCGCTAGTAGTAAGGCAACGCTTCTTGAACAGTGCCTGCCTTCCGAGGTCGTAGGTATGATCCCCCATAATAAGGCCAGTAAAAAGGGCAAGAGAGGGAGGGAATGAATGTTGGCCAGACCAGCCAAACAGAGAATCCAATCAGAATGCAGGCTACCGATCAACCACCCCTTATCCAGGTCCTTGTTTATCGTTTCTTTTCCTTCTCCAGGTGAGGTAAGGTATAACTCCTTATCCAGGACCTTCTTTAAATTCAGAAATGCATAATTAATTCAGAAATGCATAATTCCATATATAAGGTTCAACTTCGATTCAAAAAGGCCAACCCTCCACCATTTCTTTTGGGGAGAGAGACAGATCACCAATAAGGGATGGATTCACCAAGATGGATTCATCTTGTATTTTTATTTCTTGTATATATGACTAACACTACCATGATCTCAAATATCCTTCTTAAAATATAAATGTGAATTTATCAAATGCTTTTCATTGTCTAGAGCTTCACCCCACTTTTAAATTTTTGTGAACAACACATGATCTAAAAAATAACTTATTTACAAGACGCCAATGTTATTCCTAGAATCATTTGGGTTACTATTGGTTGTACATAAATATTCATCAATGAATATATATTTATTTATGCATACCTATAGTAGTATTTCTCTATGTATATTACTTGTATGATGTAGGATCATCATACCCTAAAACATAATCCAATTTACGAACCTTCTAGAAGGCGTAGCATGGAAAGAAGAGGGAATTTTACCTTGAAATTCATGTAAATTTGATAGGGTTTGATTAGTTGTAATGACATTTTGTTATTTTGAGTGATAGGGTGAGTATATATTAGATCTACAATTATCTGATCTTCCTCTTTAGTATTATTTATGTAATCTCGAGGACGTAATTAAGGGAGGCCATAATCAATGTAAAATCAACCTAGAAAGGGCATTTTATTGTGTAAATTTCGAGCTCGATTAATAGAAATATTGTGTGACCGTATTTAATTGAATTTGGAGTCCATTTTTTGTGATCTTATTGCGTCCTTATGTACTCCTAAGAAATTATTTATTGATTTGTATGCTTGTTTTGTTTCTTAGTAGTGTGTGCTTTGAAATCCACATAGTTATGTTGTTTCTTGGCATGATCCTCATAGTGTCTGGTTAAGCGAGCTACAAATTGAGGCGTGGAGAAAAGGTTAAATGTTGGTGGTTGAATCGAGGTTCCAGCTTCGTGGTCTCATTTATGAAGTTTTTATCCATTTTGATACACCAAAAACCTTCACAACTAGATGTTAAGATGCTTGATGATGATATCTAGTGTGTTTTTACGAAGTTTTGTGTAAGGTTTCATAATAAGACCCACTCCAAATTAAGTGAAGAGTTGGGTGAAGGTTTTCGAAGCTGGTGGTCGATGTAATCAAATACTACAATCAGTTTGTTTGAAAAATCGACGATGATCCATTAAATGATAGCAGTGGGATCAAGATGGTGATCCACGATAAATATGATATCATGGAGGAGCATGAATGAACATTGATTCATTATGATCTTAGTGGATGCAAGAGATTGGCGATGGTGATCAATGGTGAATGGATATCATGGGGTTGTTCAACCATGTATAATTGACTATCCATTGTGTGCAGATGATCTGAAGTTAAGAAATATCGTGAATGGAGCTAGTGTTGAATGCTACCAATGAAGAGGAGTAGAATCATGCGATTGGACCTAGAGAGCATGGGATCAGGGATCATGGATGGAGAAGTAGTGAAGTTCCTATGAACTTCACAAGGTGATGATGATAGTGATCCAGGGTGTATTCGAGGTAGATCGAGGAGTTTTAATTGTTGTGATGGACTCATCTCATTCCATTTCTTGGTCCATAACCCATAGGTCCAAAGATCAAAATCAAAGGAAAATTGATACGAAGGACCCCTAGAATTGGTCTTCATCAATCAAGTTGTATTGGATCGAGAGAAAATATTATGGCACTTGATTGTATCAAGGATTTATTTTAATGAGAATCAAAACATTTGCAACAATCTAGAGAAAGGAGTTCTCAGAATGTTCCATAGGAGGTTGAATCTCACTATTGAGGATGAGGAGAAGCTCATCTTTATGATGGGGGATGCTCAAGGAAAAATAAGAACATAGGTTGAATATGGAAAGAAACAATGAATACACATTATTAGGATATCATGAATAATTTCTACCCGAACATCATACCCCCAAAATATAATCCAATTTCCGAACCTTCCAAAAGGAGTAGTGTGGCAAGAAGAGGTGATTTTACCTCAAATTTGTGTAAACTTGATAGGGTTTGATTGGTTGTAAGGATATTTTGTTGTCTTGAGTAATAGGGTGAAGATATATCTGATCTAAAATGATATGATATCCCTCTTTAGTATTATTTATGTAATCCTGAGGAAGTAATTAAGGGAGGTCAACATGAATGTAAAATCAAGCCATAAAGGGTGTATTATTGTGTAAAAGTTGAGCTCGATTAATAGAAATACTGTGTGACCAAATTCATTTTAATAAATCGTCCATGTGTGTGATATTATTATTTCCTTATATAATCCTAAGAAATGAGTTACTAAGTTATATGCTTGTTGTATTTCTTAGTTGTGTGTGGCTTGAAATCTAGAGAGTTATGTGGTTTTTTGCTATGATACTTGTAGCGTCTTGTCAAGTAAGCTACAAATCGTCGTTTTGATAAGAGGTTCAATGTTGGTGGACCAATCGAGTGGTCTCATTTATGAAGTTTCTATCCATTTTGATCCAACCAAAACCTTCACAACTAGAGGTTAACACGCTCGATGATGATATATGGTGGGTTAATATGAGGTTTTGTGCAAGGTTTCATAATAATACCTACTCTATATTAAGTGGAGCATTGGATGAAGGTTTTCAGAGATGGTGGTCAATGTAACCAGTGTTGGGTTGCAGAAGCAAAAAAGATCAACTACAAAGCATAAAACCTAGAACAATAAACCAAACACAATAGCAATACACACTTGACAGAGTTATTTATGTGGAAACCCAAATCGAGAAAAAATTGCAGGCAATGATTATAGGTCTTCTTCTATTCAAGGGAGAATTACAATAGACAACCCATGCCTACAACCATCCTCTCCTCACACAATGTACTCACCTTCACTCGCATTGCACATTCCACTCACATTGTCATCTACCTCTATGAGTATGCTCGTATATATAACATCTATCACTCAGTTATACAGACTGATCATGAATAGATGACATAGTTACACGAACAGTTCATAAGTAGATTCCATGCATGTGCATGTGCATGCTCACCTGGATGTGCATGTGCATGCTCACCTGGATGTGCACGTGCATGCGCACGTGCATGTGCATCTGCATGTGAACGCATGGGAAAATTCGTTAAAATGTTTCCAACAATCTCCACCTTGACAACAATTTACCTAATATATCATGCCCTTAATTAATTCATCACCTTTTCTGCAAGCCAAGAGAAGCCAAACACCATCATAACTCAACAACTTCTCTAAAAATATTGTTATGTGAACATGCCTACACGATTCACTCTAGGATGGACCATTATGTCTCCATCAGTAGCTCGTCTAATAGACCGATGCACTTGTCCAAATCTCATGAATCATTAACCACAGACCAAATCACTACAACCATTGTAGGTGATACTTGTGATTCTATGTTTGAAGCACCCATTTCCATTCTCATGACCTGGTTTTTCCATGTGTCTACTGACAACACCAACTGCATGTGAAATGATGACCATTTCTCCATTGCAATCATCAAACTTCCTACTAGCACATAATACTTGAGACATATAACCCTTTTCTTCTTCATCAAATTAGGACATAAACCTGAAGAGCATTTACAATGGAAAGCCAAAGGGATTTTACCAGTTTCACATTATTGATACCAAATTTCTTGAGTATCTTCACCACATACTTATACTGTGATAACCAATCTTACCTTATTTCTTGTCTTTGTGTATTTCCATACCCAAGATTTATTTTGCTGGTCCCAGATCCTTCATAACAAACGTCCTAACCAACTAAGCCAACATGTTGATCTCAAGCATGCATGTTCTTGCAACAAGCATAACATATAACACCAACATAATGAATATACCATAAACACAATGGTTATACTCACTTCTTGTAAAATTTGGCTCACCATGAAGGAATCAAACATCTTGTACCATTTGCCTAGCATGCTTCAGGCCATACAATGATTTTTGAGTTTGCAAACGAATCTCCTGTTGTGATTCTGAACTTACCATTCTGGTTGTTCCATACACATCGCCTTATAAAAGGAGATTCATCAAACATTGCTCCACCTCGAACTTTGCATTAGAACAACTTTCACCAAATCCGACCAAACTGGCCAAGTAAGCCTTCAGCGCTTACCTCCAGGCCCATTTACAATGGATTTCAGCAATCCTCTTATAGGCTTCATTACTGATCTGAAATTTAACTTGATCTAAAATTCAAGATCTTTTAACCATTATTTGCATGTGAATTTTTAACTATTAACCATCTTTGTAATGCAAAATTAAAGAACATACATCAAGCACATGAGCACATAAACATGTAAGCAAACCATCTATGAACAAGAATTGGTTACGGAGTTCACCAGACTTCCTAGCTACGTCTCCGGGTCCACTCCAACAGTGAGACCGCTCTTTAATTAATCTCAAATGCTTAAAAAATTACAAAGAAAGGCTTACATAAGAGCTCCCAAAAACAAACTTTCAGATCTGCGATTCTGGGAAGAAACAAACATCATAGGTGGCTGGAAAATGTCATTCTGTGACTTTTGACTGTAAACTTGAGTATGCTTGTCTCACTCAAATGGGCTCTCGAGGCACTTTTCTCTTCGGCTACTCTGATGACGAAACAGATAGCATATTCAGAATCCTCTCAAAATTCTACAACTTTTGAGTATAAAGTCGATCTATTTCTGAGCAGGTCGCCTAGAACACCTCCTGGCATAGATTCCAATGCAATTTATGCCTATTAGATCTATACACTCTCGAAAATCATGTGAACTCCACCTCTGGAGGCACTTTTCTATTTGGCTACTCTGATGAAGAAACATATAGCATATTTGGAATCCTCTCGAAATTCTACCAATCCATCATAGCTTGTTGCATATACCCTAATGGATAAAATTGTTTTTTAAGTGCTGAAATGAACTCATACTAAGAGGAAACGATTTTTCCTTTTCTGGAAAGATCCTCTTGAGATCTTCTCTCCCACCAAATGAGAGCAGTCCCTCCAAGTTGGAGAGAAGCCAACTGAATTTTAACAGCATCTTCAGTAAACTTTTGAATCCTACAATAAACTTCAATTTGACGGATCCAATTGTCCAGTTTTTTAGCATTAATCTCTCCATTATACATTTGTAATTCAAACTTAATATCAATCTTTAAATGAGGCATATTAGGATCAACTTTTGTTTTTTTTTTTCAAATGGAGAAGGGATAGAACCATCAAGAAAAGATGGAGAAGTTGGTGGGGTTTTCGTGGGTTCCTCACCACCTCCTCCTTTTTTACCCTCTGTATGACATGGTCCACCTTGTTCACCTTTCTTTCCATCTTGATAGAGCTCCTCTACCATCATTTGCATTCTCATGAAATCTTTCAGAAATTCCCCTTTAGAAGGGATAGAAGAAATCACTTCTTCTCCTTTCGGTGAAGACATCCTTCCTCTTCTTGATCCAATCTTTGGATTGAACTCTTCAAGTTCTCTTTCACCATGCTAAATCTTGGATATTGTTAACATCAACTCACAAAGCAATGGTTAACCTCGCTCTGGTACCAACTTGATCTGAAATTTAACTTGATCTAAAATTCAGGATCTTTTAACCATTATTTGCATGTGAATTTTTAACTGTTAACAATCTTTGTAATGAAAAATTAAAGACCATCCATCAAGCACATGAGGACATAAACATGTAAGCAAACCATCTATGAACTAGAATTGATAACGAAGTTCACCAGACTTCCTATCTAAGTCTCCGGGTCCACTCCAACAGTGAGACCGCTCTTTAATTAATCTCAAATGCTTAAAAATTACAAAGAAAGGCTTACATAAAATCTCCCAAAAACCAACTTTTAGATCTGTGATTTTGGGTAGAAACAAACATCATAGGTGGATGGAAAATGTCATTCTACAACTTTTGACTATAAACTCGAGTATTCTTGGCTCGCTCAAATGGGCTATGGAGGCACTTTCTATTCGGCTACTCTGATGACGAAACAAGTAGCATATTCACAATCCTTTCGAAATTCTGCAAATTTTGAGTATAAAGTGGATCTATTTCTGAGCAGGTCGCCTGAGACACCTCCTGGCACGGATTCCAATGTAATCTCTGCCTGTCAGATCTGTTCAGTCTCGAAAAGTGTGTGAAATCCTTCTCTGGAGGAACTTTTCTGTTCGGCAACTCTGATGAAGAAACATAGAGCATATTCAGAATCCTCTCGAAATTTTGCAACTTTTGAGTATAAAGTTGATCTATTTCTGAGCAGGTCGCCTAAGACACCTCCTGGCACGGATTCCAATGCAGCGTTTGCCAACTCCCCCTGCCTCATTTTGTGTGCCTAGTTAAATAAGTAGAGTCGCTAACCAGTTCGCCAAATTTAGTGAACCTCCTCTAGATTTGGCAGTAACCGCCAAATTTGGTGGAAAACTGCTAGATTTGGCTGAATCCGCCACACTACTAGGCTTCTAGAAGGTGACACATGGTGCCTCCTGATTGGGCCATGTGTCAACCTCTCATTGGCTGATGCCACATCACCCTGCTAACATCATCATCCATATGGATGATTTCATCACCTGTACGGACTACCATGTGTCACCTGCCTGTGCTACCACGTGCCTTGCTGACGTCATCATCCATATGGATGATGTCATTACCTGTACGGCTTGCCACATGTCACCTGCCTATGATGCCACGTGTCTTGCTAATGTCATCGTCCGTACGGATGACATCATCACCTATACGGCCTGCCACATGTGACCTGCCTATTCTACCACATGCGCTGCTGATGTCAGCATCCATACTGCTAACGTCATCAGTACGACCTGTTCACTGTTTGACTTTTTTTTTGTTGTTTTCGAAAAACTTTAGAGTGTCATAACTTTTTCGTATGAGCTCTATTTGAGAAAGTAAATATATGGTCGGATTCAGGAGAACAAGCCGGACGCAATGGCATTGGTTTCATCCAATTATGAGAACTTTTATTTTTAAAGCATTTTTTGAGCCTAGGGACCCTTCTAAGACCTTTGGGTCATTCCTAGATCCTCCTTTTCGACATTTGAGTATTTTTATGCCTAGTATGCTTCATGCCATACAATGATTTTTGAGTATGCAAACAAATCTCCTGTTGTGATTCTGAACTAACCATTCTGGTTGTTCCATACACATCGCCTTATAAAAGGAGATTTATCAAACATTGCTCCACCTCGAACTTTGCATTAGAACAACTTTCACCAAATCCAACCAAACCGGCCAAGTAAGCCTTCAGTGCTTACCTCCAGGCCCATTTACAATGGATTTCACCAATCCTCTTATAGCCTTCATTACATACAACCCATGGACACAATACCACGGGATACCCAAAACACATGGACGTGAAAAACCACCTGCTTTGAGCTAAAAAACAGATTTAACATACATGCGCCCCCCCACATATTCAATCTACCTAAATCTGTGTCTAGAATTTTCATAGGTCACCTAGTAAACTAGGGGTACGCATGCCTATCCAGGTCTTACAAACAGATGCCCATTTACATGCAATCAATAATTTCTACAACTCCAAAGTAAATATATATTTTTTTCATGGCGACTCAAGCATCATTGTCCTGCACCTTCTATGCGAACAAAAGTGGAGAGACACAACAGACAGACAAAAATTCATCAACCATACATGTAGATGAATTTTTCTTCTATTTTGGAGTCCTCTTTGGATACTTCTTGTCTTTTCCAACAATACTTCTTGAGATGCCTAGATTTGCCACAAAACCAACATTTTACCTTACCCTTACTGTCTTTTGACTTAGACATGGTTGTACCTTTCTGATCTTTCCCTCATTCTGAAGATCAAACTCTGACCACCATTGCTTCTGCTGTTGAGGTTTCATTACTAGATCTTCTCCTCATCTCCTCAAACAACAAATCTCCCACAACAGTGTCATAATCAATGGTATCTATTGTGTTAAACCACATAGTTGTGACCATATAATCCCAAGACTCAAGGAACGAACACAATAGGGTAATTTTCTTGTCCTCATCTTCAAACTTTACTTCCATAGCAGTTAATTAACAAATAAGAATATTGAAAACATTGAATTGATCAACAATTTGTGTACCTTCTTTCATCTGCAAGAAGTACAACTGCCTCTCCAGGAAGATTCTATTTGACAAGTTCTTTGTCATATACAGACTCTCCAGTTTGTTCCACAAACCTTTTGTTGTCTCCTCTTCAAAGATGTTAAACAATACCTCATCTTCGAGACACAAACGAATAGTAATGAGGGCTCTTGCATCTAGATCCTCCCAGTCCTCATATGTCATGATTGTCAGTTTCTTTGTCTTTCTAGTCAAGGCCTTTTGCAATCCTTGTTGCATAAGAAGATCTCGCATCTTGAGTTTCCATAGCACAAAGTTATTCTTACCGTTGAATTTCTCCACCTCAAACTTGGAACTCTACATTCTCGCCATTAGCAGAAAACTCCAAAACCTCTACTTATAAAACCAAACCTTAATATAGAAGAATTTTCTTACTCAAAACTAAAAGAAATATTTAATAAATATTTTAAAGAAAGTATTTAATAAATATTTTGTACCTCAAAAACTTTTACCAAAACACAATGGACATCCATTAATTTACCATGGCAATCCTCTGATTATCCATGCATAAAAAAAAGTCCACATTCATAATACCTTGAGTTCTGTGCATGCATATACTTTTAAGTTCTAAGCATATACCTTTGGTTAAAATGACTTTCTACCAGCATTGTGCTTCATGCAAGGCATAGGTGTGATGATGAATAGTTATTGCACCCCCTCCTAGTCGTGAAGGGAAATGATTCCCATAAATCCCGACACATAATGTTTGACAACGATTATAAGGAGAGATAGTCAAAGAAATATCAACGATTTTGTCCTCATCCCGCATGCAGCAAAGGAATCGAGCTCTTCTAGTGCTTAGATCGAATCTTCCATGTCCAGGTTCAGTAAGAAGTCACTCTCACACACCAAGTCTCGTCCAACTCAGTTCACCTACTCTCATACCACTTGTTGGGCTGCGGAAGCAAAACAGAGAAGCTACAAAGCATAAAAATGAGAACAGTAAACCAAACATAGCAACAATACACACTTGAAAAAGTTATTTATGTGGAAACCCAAATCAGGAAAAAACCATGGGCAATGATTATCGATCTTCTTCTATTCAAGGGAGAATTACAATAGCCAACCCATGCCTAGAACCATCCTCTCCTCACACAATGTACTCGCTTGCACTCACATTGTACATTGCACTCACATTGTCATCTACCTCTGTGGGTATGCTCATATATATAACATCTATCACTTAGTTACACAGACTGATCATGAATAAATAACATAGTTACACAAACAGTTCATAAGTAGATTGCATGCACGCGCATGTGCATGCGCACGTGCATGTACATGTTATTTGAATGTGTCCCCATGGGAAAATGCGTTGGCATGTTTCCAAAAATCAGATCCTATCATCAGTTTGTTTGAAAAAACTATAGTCATCCATTAAACGATAGCAGTGGAATTGATATGGTGATTCATGATAAATATGATATCGTGGAGGAGCATGACCAAACACCCATTCATTATGAGTTTAGTGGCTGGAGGATATTGGGGATGGTCATCCATGGTGAATGGATATCGTGGGCTTGTTGAACCATATAGACCCGAGCATCCATTGTGTTCAACTCAAGGGTGATCCAAAGTTAAGAAATATAGTGAATGGAGCTAGTGTTGAACATTACCAATGAATAGGATTCGAGTCATGCGATTGGAACTAGAGAGCATGGGATCATGGATCAAGAAGTAGTAAAGTTCCTACAACCTTCAAAAGGTGAGGCTAAGTTAGAGATAATGAGATAATGATGATAGTGATCCAAGATGCATTCAAGGGAGATTGAGGAGTTTTAATTGTTGTTATGGACCCATTTCAGTTTCATGGGCTATAACCCATAGGTCCATGGTTCAAACTCAAAGGAAAATTTATTATAAGGACCCCCATAATTGATCTTCATCATTTTCTCTCATAACTTTGTTTCTTAGTTTACAATAACTTTTTAGTTTTATTTCACTTATTAAATTGATATATATCCATGTATTTTACCAATTATGATCAATTATTTTCTTTTATTCATACTCTATTGAGTATATTATTGATTTTATAATTTAATCATTTCCAAAAAAAATTGACCTTTTTACATGTTTACATCAAATTAACAATAGAATGTACATTTTTAGCACATTTAACTTAGTACCATGTATTTTATCAATTATGATCAATTATTTTCTTTTATTCATAGTCTATTGAGTATATTATTGATTTTATAATTTAATCATTTCCAAAAAAGATTGACCTTTATTTTTACACGTTTACATCAAATTAACAATAGAATGTACATTTTTAGCACGTTTAACTTAGTATCGATATTTTATTTTAATTGATGGGAAGTGATGAAATCATTTCCTTTATTCGTTATTTTATTTACACACTAAAATTCATTTTACAAAGATGTTAGGATTACGTCTACATTCTAACTTAAAGGTATATGGTCTTTAATTTAATATTTACACACTAAAATTCATTTTACAAAGATGTTAGGATTAGGTCTACATTCTAACTTAAAGGTATAAGGTCAACGATCATTAAATTAAAGTCGATGTTAAAATTTACACACAAGTAATTGGATGATTAGTACCCTTAAGGGGAAAGACTCCACTAACGTATCTAACTAATTAAGTGAAAAAAAATCATTACTAAATTTATGGTTTTCAATGTAACTTGGGACAAATTTCTTCTTTTCCCGTTGATAACTCCAAAAAATGTTTTAAGTGTTGTTCTTAAATCTTTTCTATTATTCATAGATGAATGAATAAATTTTGTTTTCTAGAAATAATTGTGATGCAAACTTGTACGTAAAATACATATTACAAGGTGATTTGACATTTGTCTTATAAAATCATGATCTTGTTATGATATAACATATAACATAGTTAAAATGTGATGATAGACCTTAGGAAGAACCTAAAGAAAACTTTTGAGATAGTGTAACATAGAAGAATTACATTAGTATCTTCGAATTGAATCTCAACAAACGATAATACATATTACAAAGGGATTTGTCTTATAAAATCATGATCTTGTCATGATATAACATAGTTAAAATGTGATGATAAACCTTAGGAAGAACCTAAAGAAAACTTTTGAGATAGTGTAACATTGAAGAATTACATTAGTATCTTCGAATTGATATCTCAACAAACGATAAGGGGACATATTTTTTACACAGTATTTTAGATTTCTGTTGATGATTCTTATGAGGGAAGAGTCTAAGATCATTGATAGATCCACAAAATTATGTAGAATGAAGCTAAGAAATGATGAAGGAAGGAAACCAATAAATGATACTCTATAAAGGAAATTAGTTGGGAATTTAATATATTTGAACATTCATTAATGAGATATAAAAGTTTTATTGTATATATAAAGTCGAGATCAATAGAAGCGAAAAAACAGATATATATCTGATTGTTAGTAAGGTCATTGAAGGAAACATACATACATAAACAATTTGAGTAAGGAACTACACAAATTTGCATGAGGTTTGATATGTTATGAGATGAATTTGATATGTGATTTCATATTGTATCTAGTTTCAATACAAATTTCTTAAAGTAGAATGAAACAATATACCATATTTTTTTTTTTTAAGTGACATGATGTAGGGATTCACCAATGTCTATGTATTTTGATTTAGAACATAATTTAGTTGTAAAAGAATGTAATACTTTGTATTGTGTCAAAGTATATCAAGGTACATGAGATAGGTACATAAAGAATAGAGGAAATTGTAGTTTTACAAAAACAACAAAATAGGATAGACATACTCACCAAACCCTTAAGTAAGGAGTAGTTTGCAGAATTTGTGAGAATTGTGAAGTTCAAAACAAATTTTGATTATGAGGTAGTGTTAGAAATCATGAAAAATATTTATCAAGAGAGTGAAATTTTACACGAGTAGTTACCAACATACTTCTACATTAGATAGGTACATACAAAAATAATGGGGAAATGCAAAGTGGTCTATAGTTAATATGGAACAAGTGGATCGAAATGTATGCATTCTAGCCATAATCTTGGGAGTATGAGCATCTAATAATTTTAAGACCATCTAAAAAAATTACCACCGTTAAACCCCATTATATAAATATGAAAGTGCAATGGATGTGTGAGGTTAATGACCATGTTCTTACCTTTGTTAAGTGATATATAGCAAGAAAAAGTATATCATAGGATGTTGCATATGGATATAGTAGATAAAATGTATTTTTCATCTGTCAAATACGTAGAGAGTGAGAATTACAATCCCACATGTTTATGTTTCCAACATAGTTATGTGGTGTAGATGACCATTGATTGAACTTTAGGTATTTTTTTTTTTCAAAATAGAAAAAAATACTACCATACTTAGGGATACCAACCTAATTTCTATTGATATAATCTCAAAACCTTGACATGTAAGTACATCATCATGTGTAGACAAAAACTGGCCACATGAAATAACCCACTAGTCGTTCATAATTGGGGGGACTTCCACTCCTTCTAGATGCCTCTAGGTGTTAGGTTGTTAACTAGTTTCCTTATGTCCAACAAAGACAAGGTCTTAACCAATCAAAAGAAGTTTTAGGTAATACTCCAAGACCAAAGAGGTGGTTTCAAATATCATTCATAACTAGAAAAAAGAGTATCTAATAGAGGGGTCATGTACTTTTATCAATAAATATCCCTTATTCTCATACATGAAGTGAAGATTACACTTTTTCTTGTTCAATACCTATTGCACAAAATGAATACATAGGTTATATATACATGATTTATTAATAATATATAAACTACTGTGGATATTTTGTTGGAATAGTTCATCACAAAAAAATTTGTAATGTTCTAAAATAATATATTATGGAAATTATTTCCATAGATCCCAAATTAATTATTATTAGCTTGGTGCTTGAATTTATGAAACAACTGAAATTTGAAAAAGAAAGAACAATAAAATAAACACACTATCCACACACTTGAACAAAAGATGTATCAAGGGAAACCCAACACTCGATAAAACTCATATAAAAGGTTAGGCTTATCCATTTCTCCCTTTTCTTTAGTTATGAAAATAAAAATACGAAGAAAGGGGGGAACTCATCATGGAGTATCCTATGACTCCATTTACTTAACGATTTCTACAAAATATCATACCTACTCTATTATCATCCCAAAATACCACTCCTATATGTTATGCTCAATTATGGAAAAATTACAATTATAAAGATTGGAACCCATTCTCTTCCTAGTGGCTCAATAGTTAACATATCCCAATAGTTGTCCACTAGTTGTCTAAGGTTAGGATTTTTGCATCCTCAACACTCACATAGTATTAAGGTTTTTGGACCTTCTATAATATTATTGAAATTCAACACGTGGATAACCCAAAATGTGTGATTAATGTGGGATGATGTGGAATCCACTCGTACCATGGTGGTTAACAAGGCAGGTTAACTTGCAAGAGGCATAAATTCCACTATGAGCTTCAATTGAGGAGATTTTTTCACCATTGAAAGTGTCTTAGTGTGTAGAAAAATGAAAATGGGTTGGGAGATATGCTTGAAAATTTTTTACCACCAAAAATGTTATTTGATGACTAAAAATGCTTCTAGAGGGTTCCAAACACCAAATCTTCAAACTGGGACCTACCACTAAAATTGGCCTTACAAGACAATTCCTCCAATTTTTCCTCTGAGAAAGTACTAATATAGATGAAAAATTATAGAATAATCCAATATGGATCATACCTTGTTGTTTTGGGAGGATTTCAATCCCAAAAATATTTTACTGAATGAGGTGAGAAACATTTTCCTCTACCTTCTCCCTAAAGTACCATTTTTCATTTCTCGAAAGTTGTCCTTTCAACCCAATATGTCAAAGTTCATACTACCCTTGTCTAGTAGTTCTTGAATTCTTCTGAAAAACTATATATTCTACCAACTATGGCTAGGATTATAGTTCCAAGTCATCTATGGTAGGTAGGACCTATCCAGTTTCTTGATCTAACATTGAAGGATCATAGAGTTTCAAATTGTCCACATTCACTATTAATTAAATGCACATATATGGGGGTATATTGAGTCTATAGGAAGTATCACCCACCTTCTCTAGTACCTCAAAAGGACCATACCATAGAGCCTTGATATTCTTGCAAGGACCCTATGGTATTTTCTTTTTTGGTTGTAACCCAGCTCTATCTCCTACTTTGAATGATTTATTTGTTCTATGTTGATCATGTCACACTCTCTACATTTCCCATGACTTCTTCAACATATCCTATACCTACAAATGGAGTTTCCTAATATTCTCAACACAATTCTCTTCTTTCAATAATTCTCTTATGATGTCTTCCATATCTCCTCTTGTTATCCATAGACAACATCCAAGAGACAAGGTAGAAAATATCCAAAGAATGTTTCAAAAATGGAATTACGGGTAGAACTATGGAATTATCTAGTACACAATTGTTGAGTGTAAATTGAATTTTCATCCTAAGTGTTCAGACGATTTTGATTGTAACCCATTAAACATTGCACCAAAGTCTCATTGACTAATTCTTCCTACCCATATGTCAATGGATGGAATGTTGTAGATCTCTTCAAATTCATGTCCATGTTCTTCCAAATTGTGATCCTAAAGGAACTAAGAAATCTAGTATCCATGTCTGACATGGTGCTCCTTGGTACCCCAAAGTGCACCTAAACCTATTCAAAGAACATGTTTTCTACTTCTTATTCTTTGATGGTATTTTTACAAGGAATAAGAATGCACAGATTGTTGAACCTATCAACTACCATAAATAAATAGCTATGTCCCTTCATGGTTGTTGTCAAAGAACTCAAAAATCCATGGAATTATTTCCCAAGGTCAAGTGGGTATAGGTAAGGGATGGTATAGACCTTACTTCCTATTATCGAGCTTTCTAGTACGACAAAGCATGCATCCTCTAATAAATAGAGATAAATATTATTGCATTATAGGTCAATACACATGCCTTTGTAATTTAGTAACCATCTTCCCAACAAAAAAATGTCGTGCAACCTTTGAGGTGTAAGGATCTCCGATAAACTACAATATTTCACCTTTAGGAACACATATATTGTCTATCTTGTAGAGAAACAAATTCTATAGATGATAGTCATTCTTAACATCACCTTATTATATATAAATTTGGCCTTGTAGCTATTGAAACTTATATTTAATGTTGTCCTCATCTTATTTGTATGACTCTTTGTATGCATCATGGATGAAAGGCTCGATGTGCATAAGAGTTCCCAAATATGTAATAGTGTATGTGGGTGGAATTGAAGGCATGTCCTCCAACTTATTAGTGTTTTCCCTATTATACTTTATGACTATATGAAATTGTTGCAAAAACCCAATCCACTTGTAATGTTAGGTTTGTTGAAGCTTACTCTGAGCCTGCAAATACTACAATGGTTAGTGATGAATGTGGATAATTGTTTTCTTGTAGAAATTTAATGAAAAAATCATCATACTCAAATTATGTCATACACTTTGCAACCTAAAGATAACTGTCATCTATGAACTATGAAATGTATAAACACATATTTAGAAAATATTATGAGCATAAATACACATTGTCAAGAAATTTTGCAGCCGAATACACACAATGAACGACAATCACACCTCCATGTAATACTAAAACATTTAAGCAAACAGCCAGGGAAAACCTTAATCTAGGGAAACCCAAAGAGAGAGAGAGAGAGATTTTATTCAATTCAAGAAAGTTATATCAGCAGGAAGATTACATTTACATCCAAGTGAAAACCACTTACAACACCCAAACTGCCCCTTTGAAAATCTCCCTTGAAAACCATGCCAATTCTGTACTATTGTACAACCCACCCATAAGAAAAACACCTCAAAAATTGTGCCAATATTATGTTGTACAACCTATTTTGTATGTCTTCTCTTCAACAACAAATATCCTCAAGCTTCCTCGATTTTTGTTCCTTCCTTTCCTCGAAAAATGTGCCCACTTCTCTTTTGTATGGATCCATACAATATTGCCTCTCTCACAACAATAAATTTTAGCACACTCGAAACTGAGTTTTACCTTGGTAAATGTGCCCAAGATATCTTAGGAAACGCAACCATCTTTCTTCCCTTTCCTCTCTCAAGCTCTCTCAGAAATATCTTAATCTCTTCTTCTCATTGTTGTGTCTTGCACACTACCCAATGCATTCTCTTATAATTCGGAAATGACCTTTCGCCTTTCAAGTGTCTTTTCACCTTCCCCATCCCTAAATCCAAAGGCTAATATCTAATCTTGCCTTTACATGATCAAGGAACATGATTCATTGCCTCCAAACTAAATCACTTAAAATATTAAAGTACAATTTCACTTCATAACATAAGTTTACTTTCTGAAATAAAGTCACTTTAATATTAGAAGGTACACTTTATCAAAAAGTCACTTTACATAAAAGAAACACTTTATTACATATTTATAAAAACTTATTACAAAGTAAAGTGTATAGTAGTGAAAATATAAGGCTACTTCTGCATACAACACAAAACATGTGGAGTACCTCTCGATCTATAAAATCTAGCATTTATTTCCCATCAGATAGTGCTTCCACTTCTTAACATATTGAACCAAGGAATACAATTCATTATAATATTTAGGTTAGTTACAAACTCCCCCATCAAACATCTTATAATAATAGCATAATATCTTACCTTGCATAAAAATTGTTCCGATAGCATACACACTTGCATCTATATCCACTTCAAAAGGATTCTACAAGTTAGGAAATGTGAGAAATAGTGCTTGACTAATATTTTTTTCTATCTCATTGAAAAAATTCTATTGATTATTTCCCCATTGGAAACTCGTGCCACTATTTTTTTCGCATGGATTAGTGTGTCTACCACTAAAAAGGATGCTATAAACTTCCATAGGTATTTTTCTACCCAAACAAAGATCCTAACTTCTTTGTAGGATCTATCTTGAGTTCCTCTCCACCAATCACATAAACCAAATACACCAATGACTACTAAGAAAACTCACAATTATTGAGGTTTGCAAACAATTGATGCCTTTTTAGAGTCTCTAACACCTAGAAGAGATGTTATATGTGCTCCTCTCAGGTAGATCTATAAACCAATATGTCATCCAAATGTACTTTTAGAAATGAATATAAATAGGGACATAATACATCATCCATCAATCACATGAATTTAGTTGGTGAATTACATAAACTAAAAGGTGTGACCAACCATTCATACAAATCTTACGTTGTATTAAAGGATGTATTCCATGTGTATTTTTCTTTAACACGTGCATGATGGTATCCTGATTTGAGATCCAACTTGGTGAAATACTTTGCATGTTGCAATTAATATAACAAATCATCAATCATGGGAATAGGGTATTCATTCTTGAGTGTGATATTGCTAAAACCTTTGTAGTCGATACACATTCACCAAGTTCCATCCTTCTTGGTTACTGTGATGATAGGGGACACACAAGGTTAGGTGATTGGTCTAATTATTTAATTATTCCCTAATATCATAGTTATTGCAGCTATTGTTTCACTTCATCTTATTCTATAATAAACTATATATACATCTCAATATTTGGCAATGGGGGGTTAGGAAAATCTAACTTCACTCTAAGTTAGATGTAGTACCCATCTAACTTCATATAATGGGTACTACATCTAACTTCACTTCATCAATAAAATTCACACGTATAGAAAATTTGATATTACACTATTTAGTGACTAATATTTGCATCCTTATTCACCCATCCTAATGGATATGGGATTGTATGATCATGAACCTCCAACCTAATATTCTTGACCAAATCACCTCCTATTGGGTTGGCTTGTGAACTGTATTCAACTAGAGAATCAACCTTGGTATTTTTGACATGGATCTTAATATGGGAGAGATTTTTATTTCTTTATATTCCTTTTGATGAAGGGTACTCAGGGTGACTTCCTTCTACAGTAAAGTGCATACAATATTCTCATCCACATCTAATCTTATATCTACTTGGTTTCTTGAATCCTTGCCTAGCATGTTCTTATTCTTGGCATCCTTCTTGTGATTCTTTCGATTAAACTCCATATGTAGCTTCCAATACTTATCTTAGGTGTAACCATCAATATTGTACTGATTTTTTGGATTCTTACACTAATGTGTAGTGGATTCCATCTTCTTGTATTTTATTTTCCACTTATTTTTTCCCTCCTTGGAAGCATCTTGGCCATTTTTTTTGTTTTTGAAAAACTAGGTTCCATTTCTTATGGACTATGTCCTCCAAGTATTGTTCTTGCACATAGGCCTCATCAATGATCCTCTGTTTGAAGAGAAACACTTGATTTAAAAAAATGAGAACCCCCTAGATACTTGAGAAGTACACCTAGGTTATTGGGAGAGATACTCAACATGATTTTGATCTTCCTAAATTCATTGGTATACTCTTGCACACTTTTCCCTTGACTTTTATTGAAGTGCTGCCAACAAATCCATTGGTCCTTTACATATCCAATAGGGTAGAACTAGTACTTGATGAGGATTTTAAAATCCTCCCACTTGGTTATTGGTGGATCACCCTCCAGCCAAAGTATTTATGTGTGGATTTCCCACCAAGTTAATTCATGGCCTTCTAGATTCAATCGGGAAAATGAAGTTTTATTCTCTTCATCTATATTATTAACACTAAAATACACTTATAACTATTAAAACCAATCATTCAACTTAACATCTTCAATATCACCTTGATAGGGCTTGATATCCACTTTGTCTTCCACTTTAAATAGAGTTTTTTGTTGAAGTTTTACAACTTTGGGAAGTCATTCTCCATAAGAAAATAAAAATAAAACCATTGAAGAAGAATATAGAAAGCACAAAAATAAAATAGAAGACAAGAAGATCAAGTTGGCTCCATTGAAACATTGAATAAACACTTGTAAAAGCAACAAAAGAAAAAAAATGACAAGTCGACCCTGCCAGTAAAATAAGGTGACTTGACTAGTATAAATAAAGGCAAGTTAATTTCATTATTACACATTTCACCCAGTTCCTCAGTTCGACACAAGTCTAGTAGCAGTTGTAGTAACAGTTCCAGTGAATTCTTCAAGGAGAATCTTAGCAGTTGTTTTGATGGTGCACTATCTTTGTTCAGTAATGATCCATGCTTGAGGGTTCTTCCTCACACTTGGGAGAAAATTTCTTTGTTATTGGATTCTAGTGATGTATTCATGAACTTTGATTAAATTTCTTCTAGAGAAAAATTTGTTGGGTTTTTCTCGTGAGTTCGTGTTTTCCCAGGATACATTTTGTGTCTATTGTGCATGGCTATCTCTCTGTGATTATTTTATTTCCATTGCAATATTATTTCAGTTGAAATTTTCATTGTGTAATTATTCTATGATAACATTGGAATTGAAATCTATTTAAAATCATAAGGTAATAATTATCATATCTGAAAATTTGAAAAATCAACATGGTATCATAGCTTCGTTGAGATTTGTTGCTGCACAATTTTTTCAAGCTCATTGAGAATTCAGTGCAATTCATTCAGACCAATTTTAGCATAGAGAATATTGCCTTGTCCTAGTGCACCTTCTGGTGTTCTCATATTGACATTCCATGAAAGTTTAAATTTTAGGTTTTTCTGGATTGTTAACATTTTCCTGGACATTGAACCTTCTACTTCATATATTGTGATTTATTTTTGTCAAGATGGTGGACAATATAAGAGTTGGAGGAAGTAGTGGTGATGTCTCTTATAGTGTATGCCAAATCAAAATCAAATGGAACAACAACAACAAGACTGCAGGTTTTCATATCATTTTTTATATTTTATATTGTTACATTTTAAGTGAATGTTGTAACTGGGAAACATATTTTAGAGGTCTATTATTGTTGATTACTTTTCCTAGTAACACTTGAATATTGTTGTTATGATGATCATTATGTAAATTATAACTATCTATTATTAATGATGTATTTTTTTGCAAGATGAATTGATCTCCTCCCTAGCTTAGTAACTCTATGGACATTATAGTGACTCCTACTTCTTTGGGCAAGGATAAATTCCTTGGAGGTTACCACCGAGATGTTGTTTTCTTTTCTTTTGGCTCTTGTTCTAGGAAGGTAACATGTGATAGACCTGAGAGGGATCTATAATGATGGTTGATATTTTTCCTATCCTTGTTTCTATTCTTGTTATTATTCCGAGCAGGTCACAGGTGATAGCTATGAGATGGAGCTATAGTGATGATTTTAGGTGGCAACAGGTCAGATGGTCTCTAGTTTGAGACATGGATCAGAATGTACATACATGAAAATATACTTCCATGCACCTAAGGATAAGAGGATGAAGTTAGAACCTTCGATAAAGAGGTGTACCTTTTTTGGGATACATAGAGTCTCATATGGAGATTGATAGTAAGAACAAGGAGGATATGGAGGATGAAGGTACATATAAGGAGGAAGGAGGAGTCAGTAAATCCTAAAGATCCAATGAATCTATGTAGAGATTTTTCTATGACCAAGAAGAGGCCAACATGGATTTGTGACACTTTGTAGGATGCAAAGAGGCATGCAACTCCCAGTGGTACTTTCAAGGAGTGAAAATGACCTCAAAGGTTTTCTAGTTATATGGCATTAATCAGTCACATAATTGATTCCAAGCCTTCCAATTGTGAGGAGGAGTAGGTGGTTGCACTATTGGTGAGGCAGATAGCCCCACCAAGTACTAGATCTTAGAGGGGTTCAACCCGCAAGATCCAATAAGGAGGACTATCCTCCCAGGATAATTCATAGGATCTCATACTTCAAATGAAGTTAATATATATAGAGGGAGAAAAGGGATATAGATATTGCACAGACATAAAGGGAGTCAAGTTTCAGAGGGAGTATATGGTCTCAAAGTGATCCTGGTATCAAACAGAGTTAGTTGGCTCAAAGGGATATTCGATCATTCACATGGAGTTCCCCCTTAGGTTCAGGTGGGAGAGAGACATCTTCCAGTATTGACAGAGAGATGTCATGAGTTGAGGAGGCTAGACAGAAGCTTTAGAGACAGGAGGATTCTATGAGATGTGAGACCTCCTAGGAGGATTCACTTGCCTCGGTAGGTTTTTTTGCAGTGACATAGGAGGAATCCATTCAGGAGGACTGGGGTATGGGTTTTTCCTTAGTCACAAAGAAAGCAACCAGTGAGGCAGACTCGACATCAGGGTTTTCTTCAGTAATAGAGGGAGTTTCCCTTAGAGTTCAAAATGGAGGATCTTGGTCGAATGTATTATTTCTTGGGATTAGAAGTGTGATAGAGATCATAGGAGATCTTACTTAGGGGATATTGATGAGGTTCGATATGATGGATTGCAATTCCATGGCTACACCCATGTTGAAAAATCTAAATATGTTGAGTGATTCTACTTCATATTCATATTTTGTGGATCCAAGAATATACATGTAGTTGATTGGATCCTTGATATACCTAGTTAAGACTAGGTTGGATATTTTATTTGCAGTGAGCATCCTAAGCTAGTATGAAAATGAGCCATCGTAGTTCCATTGGGTTGAAACAAAGGATGTGGTATGAGATATGTCTCAGATGGTGAAGTGAGGCTGTAGAGATATATAGATTTTGATTGAGAAGAGAGTGCATTGGACAGATTGAGCACAATAATGTGTTTCTTGGGATCAGTGACAGTTTCTAGGATAAGTTGAGAAGCTAGTTTCTGTAGCACTCAGTACATAAAAGATGGAATATATCACAACCAGTGTCGCAAGTCGTGAAGCAGTGTGTGTTTGGAAAATTATTATGAGACTATTTGGTCAATAAATTTAGATCAAATATCACTTTGTCTTAGACATGGTACATAAGGGAGTAGTGAAGCTCCAATACACATCCACATACGAGAAAATTGTGTACATTCTCACCAAGTCTCTGTCCAAGGTGAAGTTTGTTTACTTCAGGAACATGCTTTCCATGATGAAGAATGTATCCCTTGCTGAGAGGGAGTGTTGATGTTTGAGCATCATTGGAAATACATTCTCCTAGGATTGGTCATGGTGATTTGACCAATGGATAATGGCACAGACATAGTATTTTAAGGAAAAAAAAGTTGAGGTGCTCATGGATCCCTAGGAGGCAACATTGGGAAAACATTCTCTCACAGGGGTGTACTTGTGGTGACTATTTCATGCATTGTATTCAAAGGATATAAGACTGAAGGTGTTAGTATTCCTCCTATGTGTCATTTCATTGAGCATCATTCTCCCAAGATTGGTAGTTTAACCAATAGAGAATGACATATTCACTTACATGGTTTTAACTGTAAGTGACACACACTCACAAGGGTGTACTTGTGGTGGTTAGTGGCCCAAGTAGGAATCAGGAAGACTTTCTCCCATATATGGCCTAGGGAGAAGGATACATTTAATTATGGGATAAATGGGCCCAAGTGTAGTCCTTAATTGTAGGAGTTTACCTGTGGATTTGAGGTGGTTGAGGTTCTTCCATGTGTGATATAGCATCATACTTGATTCTCCTAGGATTGGTTATTTAACCAACGGAGAATGGAATATTCACTCACAAGGTATTATCTATGGTGGCATTCACTGATAGGGGTGTACTTGTGGAGGTGTATGGTCTAGTTATGGTCTTCATTGAGACCCAAGGTTCTAGAAAAAAATGTGTGGAGATGGATCCTCAACATGGCTCATGAAGAAAATTTTATATGCCAGAATAAATCCAAGTATGGAGAATTTCTCCCTCATTGAGAGGGAGTGTTGAATTTTTTCAACTTCGGGGTTTCATTCTCCATAAGAAAATACAAATAAAACCATTGAAGAAGAATCCTAAAAGCACAAGAATAAAATAGAAGATAAGAATATCAAGTCAACTCAATTAAAGCATTGAAGAAATACTTGTAAAAGAAACAAAAGAAATAAAATAAAGTTAAAAGATAAAAAATGACAAGTTAGCCTTGCCAGTAAAATAAGGTGACATGACTAGTATAATTAAAGGAAAGTTCATTTCATTATTACACATTTCACTCAGCTCCTCATCTAGTTCACAGGTCTAATAGTTGTTGCAGTAGGAGTTCCAACGAATTCTTCAAGGAGCATAATAGGAGTTTTTTTTTTTATGGTGGTTTATCTTTGTTTAGTAATGCACCATGCTTGATGATTATTCCTCACACTATGGAACAAATTTCTATGTTCTTTGATTATGGTGATGTATTCATGAACTTGGATTAAATTTCTTCTAGAGAAAAGTTTTTTGTGTTTTTCTTCTGAGTTCGGGTTTTCCGAGAATAACTTTTTTGTCTATTTTGCATGGCTATATCTCTGTGATTCTGTTATTTTCACTGTAGTTTTATTTCAGTTGAAATTTTAAGTGTTTAATTATTCTATGATAACATTGGCATTGAAATCTATTTGAAATAATAAGATAATAATTATCAAATATGGAAATTAGAAAAAACAATAGTTTTGAAGGAGCGATAACACTCGAACTTGGATACTCTTTCTTGGGACATGTTTTGACTCCTTTTATAGTTCTTCACCAATTGTTGATTTCTCATATGATCCAACTTAAGATTTAGAGAAACCAACCTCCTCAAAATATCCAAAAAAAAATTCCAAAGTGACCATGAGAGGGCCAGGTTGTGAGAGATCTTAGAAAAATTCTCTTCCACCCTAAAAGATCTCTCTTCCTCTAGATCTTGAGGATTTTTATGAATAGACTCATCTTCCATGGATAGGGTTATATGAAATCCTTCTTAATACAACTCATATATCTTGTAATATTATGAAGTCTTAGATTATGAAAATTATTTTCTTAGATCCAAAATTAATTATTATTAACTTAGTGCTTGAATTTATGAAATAAATGAAATCCAGAAATGAAAGAACAAACAAATAAACACACCATATACACAATTGAACACAATATGTATCATGGGAAATCCAATAAGGGAGAAAACCCAACTCGAAGGTGGGTGTTATGGAGAAAATATCATTGGTTGATGGTAGGATCTCCCTACTTATCCTAGAGAGATAGAGGCCTAGAATTCAATGGATTTCCTAGAAACAAAATATAAAATTCAATATTACACAAGGAAATGGAAGAATGGCATACCTTGTTCTCAACTTTTTCCTTCATTTGTCCTTTCTACTACAGTATTGAAGTTCTAGCTCCAACTCCTACAACTTGCTTCTTGCACACAAAAAACAAAACAATACCATTCTACTTCTCTTCCTAGTGTTAGAATTCTAGATCTAGCTGTGATCTAACCTAATCTATGATAAAGTAAACCATATATGAACATTTATGTATGAAAACAAAGATTTGTAAGGGAAAACCAATGATATTTTAATATGAATATTGAAATTGCACTCATACAATTACCTCCTAGTGTAGATGCATTCCCCTTTGTCCCCTGCTCCTTGCTCCTCCTCATCTCTTCAACCAAGCTAGCGAACCTGACTGGAACTAATGTAGAACGTGAAGCACCTTTGAATTTCGATAGAATAGATCTGTAGATGATTCTTCATCCTCATGTTAAATATTTTCCTTCTTTATATATATCCTTGCAAGAGGTTTAACAGAGCTTCTATATATTCTAGAGACAAATGGATACTTGAATGATGTGACTTCCAAGGCTCATTCCATGAACAACCAATTCATTGGTAACTTTCCTCTTTCAAACTCTACAAATCTAGAAAGTTACGAAGGGTGTCATAGGTTTCACTATAGATTATCAGTGTCGTGTCACTTGTTTTCCATGTATGGCAAGGAAAAACCTACAAAAGTGACCTAAATATTAAGATAGAGTTGTGTCTTTGATTTCATGTTTTGTTGTATTCTCCTCTGGTCCAGTAGGGTGGAAATTAAGGCTGTAATAGATGCTCCCTAATGCGTGAGGTTAGGAAAGTAATGGATGTCCAAAACACATTAAAATAAAATAGTATCCATGTGAGGTAGCATGAGAGAGAAAAGAGGTATGGTGGTCAAAGACTACTTGCAATCAAACACTAAGGATAAAAGCATAGATAGACCATTCCTAAGGTAGACATACTCACAATCTGAAGAGTATCAAAGAATAGCCACCAAACAATACATTGTATATCCATTACATGAAATGCAAGACCATGGCCATGAAAGAATACGTGGTGGATCCATGTCATCAATAATATCATAACCACGATCCAATACAATGCGGATATATGTCACAACATATACATTAGGGAGACAATGTGAACTTAGAAAAGTTCCTTCGAACTCTTCAAAGTAATCATATACAAGTGATATACTCCATCGAAACTTCGAAGGGGTGTTGTGAATGAATGATGTGACCCAAAACATTAATCGTATGAGTCTACAACATGACAATAGATGAGTTGATGCCGAGTATGGTAGAAACAGTATGATTATTGATCATTGATGTATACTCTTAATAGATGCAAGGGGACTTCAATGAGAAAGATAGACACCAAGATACCTAGTACAAACTAGCAAGTGTAAATAGGGGATTTGATGTTGAACACTCATAAAAACAATCGATCAGGTATCAATCATGTAAACCCACTTTTGATCATGAAGAGGCTTGCCGCTGATGACTGCAAGCTCCAAGATACTAGTTGGTTTCTAGATCACTCTCCTATATAAGGTTTTGAGGTAGATATGAAGATATCTGTTGAAGGAGGGACCTAATTTATTGCCCATCACTCGACACGAAACATAGACCGAGAGATGATATGTAGAGATAGAATCACTAAGTATAGTTAACACAGGGATGGATGATGCAAAATGTCAACGAAATAGAAGATGTATGACTCAATATTAAACTTCCCTTGAAAAGATAGCACAAAACAATGGTGACCTGGAAGCAAGACACAAAACCTGGACAAATATAGCGCAACAACATGAGAGACACTGAAGCACTCTCCATGATGAATGGAAGAGTAACCAGCCAGAAAAGTATCTTTGACTTATATTACAAGGATGGCTCCTAGGAAGGTTAAAACCCAGTTCTAAGATGATGACTCAAACAAGTTCCATGTTCAATGGTGATTCGTCTGACGTTGTCATTTTGAGAATAGACCAATAGTGAAAAAACTCCATTGTTTTTTAATTTTTTTTGTTTTTAGTGTCTCCTTCATTTTTTAACGAGTGAAAAAGAGAGATAAAAGTGTGCTTCGTAGCATAATTTTTATTTAGAGTTAATGAGACCGAAAAAGAGTTAATTCTCTATGGGTAGATGGAAGCAAAATAGAGGCCAAATAATGCAAGAGGTGGACAGTCAAATGCTACTACAATAGTATTAAGTGGAATTTGAGAAAATAACAATTCAATAGTGACATAAATGATGCAAGAAACAAATGCACAGGTGACCATTAATCAACATAACAATTTCTAGAACCCCCATGAGATATGGCCAGAATATAGATGAAGAGAGGGAAATGAGTCTCAACTGCAAGTCATGGTGGGACTACAGGAAGATTTCTGAACCTACGGGACATCGCAACATGGGAACCAAATGGAAATCTGGGTGCTAAATAGGGCATCCATTGAGGGAAGGCACAAACGAACATGTTACAACGTGCAAAAATAGAGTGGCTAATGTCGCAACTAGATGGGATCAAATGTTAGAACTAAACATTGATTAACTGAAAATTTGTATAAGATTCCCTAAATTCCATTCCAAGTTCCTCTCCTCAGAGTTGAGGTGTTGTGTTCCCGAAGGATGTTGATAAGATGCCATATATTCATAAATGAGGCACAAAATAGATATGCAAGTCAAAAGTTATGGCCAAAATAAGAAAGACATTTTGGAACAGTTGTAACTGTTTTAGCAAAGTTCCCAAGAACTACACCTTTGTGTACTGGAGAAGTTCATGGGAACCCCTCTCGTGTGAACCAAAACTCATCAAAGGAACTCCTCACGTATGAATTGAAGCTCATGTTAGGAACTACTCCAGTAACTACCAGCGTCATTCACGACCAACGCACTTGTCAACATTGACTCCGGGTCATGTGCATGAGTATCAAAGCTTGTTTAAATATCAAAGCGGGCGGTATTATCATAAAGTTGATGTTGTCCTGCATTTGATTCTTCACCATTTCCAAGCCGGCCCAGATATATTTCACCATCTTGAAAAAGATCATCTTCTCCAAGCTCCAAGCCATGCTGAAAAGTTTTTATTGAAGATTTGCATGGCATATTGCTAGCAGCTCCAGGAGAATATGGACTACCATCTGGATTTGGAAACAATATGTTACATTCGTGTATATGCGAAGCCAAATTTCCTTGGATTCCCCTGCCTATTGCCATTATCGTGGCCATTATTGGTGTGCCAACCTATGGTAGGCTGCGTGGATGAATGAGTGGTTCGAGGGATAAAAGTGCATGGCCACATAATTTAGCAAGTTCAGTTCCAGACTCTTATCTCCCTTTACAAAATAGCGCAAGTCTTTGAGATAGATAAGGTAATCAATGACAATACTAAGAAAGTAATGATTCCAAAAGAGATACAACCAGATTTCCTTGGATTCCCATACCTATTTTATGAATAGCCCGCTCTTAAGGGGTTAGCAAATCATCTAACTGAAAATAATTGGATAATAGTTGGAGGAGACCTTTACAACTGTCACTTCCTTGTTGGACTTCTTGTTATTTCTAAGGCAATTCTTAAAGAGTGCAAAGAGAACAATACCACCAGAATTGATTGTTGCCTCCATAGGTTTGCTCATCTCATCCTCAGGGTATATGACACTACTTCTTTGTTCAGTATGATGTGGAGATGCAAAACATTCTCAAGGAAACATATCACATCTAACATCTAACTATGTAGCTTTTCCAATTTTTCCCATAAAGTCATCTTTGTAAATACCTCAAATGAACCACAATTTTGCAATCACTGCAATAATTCAGTGATGTTGGGCCATCATGGCTACTGGCTGGTTCCACATTTACCTTCCCACATAGTGAGACCACATATCGGTGGAGCTCAGCTTATGAGCAACGGGTGTATACTAGCATCTATATTTACATTGCTTCAGGTGAGTGTCGGTGAAGTTTCTTTCTTTATGACCGGTATGGACTAGACACATTCCCATTTTCGCTGAAGTTTCTTTCTTTATCTGTAGAGCGCACCTGCCATGGATTTCTCTTGTGTATCACCAGGTTACTCATGTGGTGTAAATATTCGCAAGAGCTCTAGTCATATTGCCCTTCATGCTTTCACGGGCTTCGGTTTCACCGCAGCTCTTCGCCTTAGTTTCTTCAGATGTACCGGCGTTGTTCCTCTCAAGTTCACTGGTTGAGTCGGTCAACTTTTTCACATGTGCTCTGGTTGTACTAGAGCTCTTCCTATCAACTGCTCTGGTTTCACCGACGATATTCCTCTCCATTGCTCCGGTTTCAACCGGTGCCCATCTTCACAACCGCTCCAGTATGAACTGACGACCTTCTTTTCAACCGCTCTGGTTCATCAACTAAAAAAATGCAGACATATCACTCTTCAAGATTATTATGACTTTATAATTACTTCTAGTGTTGTTCTCTTAGTATGTGTTTTGGAGTTATTTGAAACCCTAATTTAATTATCAATGTTTAAATATAAATAATTTTAAATTTAAATTAAATTAAAAAATTATTTACATTCAACTCAATGATTTCTACAACCCAAACACTTTACTATAGGCTAATGTCGTCCTTTTAAATAAATTTTAAACTTAAATTATCTCTATTTAAATTAAATTAAATTAAAATTATTTAAATTTGAAAATATCAAACCTCAAAATCCTTTCCGTAGAATGACATTTTACCCAAAACAGTTTTGTATGGTGGCGTGGAAGCGGGGAAAGAATACTCACCGATCACCTTGTCTAAGAATATTTTAAAGGCTCATCCTTACTCATCGAACATTTGATTGGAGCGTTGTTTTTTTGTGGCAGGAAGAGTGTGGAGACACGCTTATCGCGAGATATTTTATCATGCTATTAGAACATTCCATCGGTGTCACGGCTGATGAGGTTGGTTTGGGCGAAAACTCTTGGTGATCGTTTTGGCACAACCGAGTCTAGGATTTCGATTTCGTCGATCGCATTGACATTGTAATCTCATAATTCATAGAGTCGACCTATTTTGGTGATGCAAAACACACTTTAACAAATGTCAAAAAATTATGTTCAAAAACAATTTTTAATGGAAGTTTGGCTCTCATTCTTGTTATTGCTTCACCCAAATTCAGTTTTGTTAGTTCCTCTGACATGTGTGTTTTATAGGCCTTTAGTTCGTCAATTGAATATGAGGTAACGTGTCACTAGAAAATAAATATAAATCCACAAAAATAGACAACTGACGTTCATAGCACTCAACAATATTTAGGAGCTCGGAGGACCAAATTTCTTATGAGGTGCATTTCAGAGCTAGGGAAAGACCTAAAAATGTTGTAGTTAGCCCATTAGACAACACTGTCATGGTCATGGTTTAGTCATAAAACCAAGAAGTGCAAAGTAAACAAGTTGGTGTGGTATGTGTAATGAAAGTTAACACTGACACAAATAGGCTTAGTTACGACTAAAATATGAAGTCTATCAGGGAAGATATGCAACCAATGATTAGTTATCTAGTTAGATATATAAATATCAATCGTTGGAGATGACAAGATCCTGGATAATGAGCACAACGGGAAGGATATGAGCTAGAGGAGAATAGGAGAGGCTTGAAGAGGAAGGCATGTTTTGCTAACTGAGTCAGTGTCGATGAGAGAAAGAAGATCATCGTTGATGTGCTCAGTTTTGATGAGGGATTGACATCCTTTTGTTGGCACATCAATGAAAAAAGAGGGAAACTCTTCAGGGTGAAATCACGAAGGTGGGTTACACTTTCGTGACAATCGGGTCTCCAAATTTTCGAAAAACAAATTTTCGGCCGAACTAAATAATTGTTTCGGCCGAAAGATATTATTTTCGGCCGAACTATTGTTCAGCCGAAAAAATAAACGTCAAATCGAACGGAGCCATAACCGGGCCCTCGATTTGCGTGTAGAAATTTGGCCGGCTGGATATTTTTTTTCCGGCAATATTGTTTCGGCCGAAAGATTTTTCGGCCGAACTATTGTTCGGCCGAACAATCTTTCGGCCGAAAAACGTTTTATATAATTGCCACACATCGATGGACGATGGTTAGAAACTTGTTTGGTTGTGAGGTTGTGTGCGCCGAGGCTGTGTTTGGTTGCGGGGCTGTGTTGCGAGATTGCAGAGAGCAGTGGTTGCGGTTTGTGTTGCAGAGAGCAGTGGTTGCGGTTTGTGGTTGCGGAGGTTGCAGAGAGGTTGCAGAGAGCAGTGGTTGCGGTTTTTGGTTGCGGTCGAGGTTGCAGAGAGCAGTGGTTGCGGTTTGTGGTTGCAGTCGCGGGAAAAGTTTCGAGTCGTCGCGGGAATTTGGAGGTATTTAACATTCTATTGTTGTTTGCGTCGCGGGAATATGTCTGTGTTTGCGATTTTATATTGTTGTTTGCGTTTGTGTATATTCGTTTTTATATGTGTTGTTT
>ML785031.1:200608-221554 GCA_009831015.1 Picea engelmannii | reverse complement strand
TTTTTATTTTTAATTAATGTTTAATTCTAATATATTATTACACTGACCTCATTTTTAACCTAAAATCACTAACCTAATTATTAATTATTAACACTATTAATTAATCTAATTAATTTTTACACTTATTAATTTAAATACTTATTAAACTAATTAATATTTTATTATCCTAACCTTATCCAACTTTGTTTATGCAGGGATGAGTGGTGGGTGAGATTTAGCCAATGGGATAAATGGACAAGGGAGTGAGTGACATAGATATGGATGAAGGACACAGTAGGGTGATGAAGGATCGAGTGAAATGGATGGAGGGAAAAAATGAAATCAACCGAGCCCAGCAAGATAGATCTTTTCATCACAAGAGCAATTCCAAATAGATATTTGAAGAATCAAGTCACCTATGAGTATAGGACCCCAACATAGGCTCCACCTAGGGATGGAAGCTCTTTCGAGAGGTGACAAGAACCATAGAACTCTGAACACGTAGATGTGTTCCTTATCCATTGGCCATGGATTCACTGCAGCTACAATCTTTTAACTGACTCAAATTAAAATTTAAAACTGAACTATACAATATCAACTGCAAACTCTACTGGAAACCACACACCATTGAAAAAAATGCTCAAATGACTGAGCTTATTCAAACTGCTACCTACCCTACATTGCAAAAAAACATGTTGAATCAAATAATACAAAAAATCCAATGAAGCCAGTCAAGTAGTTGTTGAAACAAGTGGATTGTTTGACTGCTTGTCACCACAATCAAAAGGACAACTTGACCCTTTGTCCAAAGAGTCAAAACTGCAAAGTGTAATGGCCACTGCTGAAAACATGATTGATCTTTTATGCTAAAAAAATCTTCCATGTAGTCTGATATGGGATTAGGAAATACACGACCTATTTATTGATTTTAAACAAATTTATGGTCATAATTGGGTATGACACATGCTTTTTACATCATTATAGAGTTCCTGATATGGCTGCAAATTTTCTATTGAACTTTGAAATGAGAAAGTTGTTGAAAAAGACTGTGAAAGAGACTTCCTAATCAAGTCTATATCATAACCTCTTTTAATTTCATATTTGGCCAATGAACCATCACTTTGAGAACAAAGGTCATCCAACACATTATATATTGGATCATGTAGAAATTGGGATGACTGCTTCATTGGTTCCAATACAATTTCCCAATTTTTTGTGTGCCTATCATCCATGACATGATTAAAAAAATTCTTCAACAAATAAAATGAATTCAAGGTTAATGGTATAGAGTTATAATGCATTAATTCATATTATGTTTGAATATCAATGTAACTCAGGGGATGTAAATTTGGGTCTAGAACAACCTCCATGTCATCTATGACATCCTCAATGGATTTATCAGAAGATTCTACATATTCGCTATTTACTACGTGTTTATGATTTTCTCTCAGAAATTGAAATGAAGAGAAACGTAAGGGTAAAGTCTTTCCACTTACTCTGAAATTTTCTGCATTTTAATCATTGTTGTCATAATTTCTATTCACAGGCTGATAATCATGTTTTAATTGTAATTGATCTTCCTCCTCCCAACAATATCATGTTGATTGCTTTGGAAAATCCATCTTGATGTAATCCTCATCATATTGATCATGCTTGGGTAGATCATCCATGGATGAAATGTCATCAAACATACACATCATATCAGTTGATGGCTCTTCTACAAGCTGAGTTGGAGTTTCATCTTTGACTACATTGTGAATTGAATACATGAAACAATCATTTTCCAATCCATGATACCAAGGATGAGCTGCAAAGTGTTTGGGAACAATGACCCTTTCTTTCTCTGTAACCAATGAAACATGATGCCCTTGAACAACAAGTTTTGTTTTCCTGCTAATCTTATGCATCACTTTGTTGAATGTGTTTGTCAAAATATCTAGTTTTGCCTCTGAATATATCAAATGCTCTTTTTCTATTTTATCCTTCTTCACTGCTTTTAACTTTTCTTTTTTGTTAAGTAGGTTAGATTTTGCATCAACTGCAATATTTTCATTTCTTCAAGGGTTTCAATGTCCCTTTCTCTTAATTAGAATTCCATCTCTGGATCAAAGGCATCTAGGCAGTGTAAGATAGCTAAACCTAGGGGTGGCCTTATATCAGCAGGCATTGAATGATACACCTTATTAAACCTGGCTGAAAAATGTTGTATTGTCTCCCTTGGTTGTGTTTTCAAGTGTTCATACTCTTCTAGGATGAGAAAAACATTTCTCATGACCACCCATCTATCTATGAAAACTTGCATAAATTGACGAAAATTGCTAATGCTTGCAGATGGAATATTTTTAAACGATTGTTTAACTTTACCTTTCCAAGATAGGGAAAACATCCTGATATAGACATCATCTTCTTCCACCTCAAATAGATCAATAAAATCCTCAAGACTTTGAATGTTCTTTTTAGTAGTGATCTTCACATTTTCTCCATCAAACCTGGGCAGATTATTGCTATAATTTGCAGGGAAGTCATGGAGAATATGAGGTAATTTTAGAGGCTTATATATGTTTGGTATTTTAATAGGAAAAGGAGGTAAAGAATAAGGCTTGTGTCTAATTGGGATTTCTACATGTATTGGAGTGTGTACCAGAGCTATAGGGATGGTCTAAATCCTTTGAGGCTCTTCAGGTTGAAACTGATCACTATGAATTTCAACAATATACTCTTGACCTGGATCATAATAAGAGATAAAATAATTACATATAAAGCCAAAAAGGTCTTGGATACAAGTTGAGCTTGAATACCTGATCTTTCCATATTGTTTTTTCATGTCTTAGGTTCTTCCTACAGTGGAGTCTTTGAAATTGGAACTGATATGGAGATGATTGGAGTCACCAAGTGGATGATTCATCCTTCTTGTGTTTGATCACTATCCACCAGTAGTAATCAGATATGGAAATTGATACACTTTTTTGAAGAACATTCCCTAGTGGAGTCGCCACTATGTTAGCACTCTGTAATTTTCTCAAGGTTATGGAGGCAATCATGGAGGTAAAATCAAACCACTTGGACGATAATATCTAGCCCTCCAAGACTCAGAGAGGGCTCTCTCTGTTTGACCTAGCTTTATTTGCTGGGCATTTTAGGCTAGTTAGAAAGTATATGGCCTGGTTTTTAAATTTGGTTGATGGTTTGTTGGATGTTCACTTCAAAGATCAGACTTGAAAATATATAATGGGGCAATATAGGAACACATTTTAGCACTTTGGGTTTGTCATTGTGTATATGGGATACAGATAAGGTTTCAGAACGAGCATGGTCTCATGAATTCATTTATATCAGAAGAAAATGCCCATAAATGTGAAGCTTCTCCAAAATAGAGCATTGAAGTAATTAATTATGTTTTTCACCTAAGAAACCTATGACATGAAGCATGTAAATGTAATGTAAAATTTCAATACATTCAAACATAGGACCAGAGAATAAAAAACACTGCTAAAGCGCATACCACAGGAATCCCAAAATAGTAGCTGCAAATTTCGTATATTAGTTCCAGCCAAGCTTTCTTATACAATAGTGTTTTTAGAGTTCAATTCCAAAGAATCCAACCTATCATAACACATTTAAAGTAAAAAAATTTATATAAAATACTCTCCCCGGGGATCAAGAGGCCGAAATCAATAACCTGGCCAAAAATAGAAACAAATCCCTGAAAATCTTGAACTGTCTACCATGAAAGATGGTCAAACTGCTTAAACTAGGGGTCAAATGAAATTCTTTTATCTCAAATACTATGAAATATGTGAAAAAAATGAAACAATTTATTGTATATGAGGTCTTCTTGAGCAAAAACCTCTTTTGAGTTTCCTAAATTCATCTCCATATCGCCAAAACAACCACTGCAAAAACATGACAAGATCAGGAAAACTTGAAAACTGAAAAATGGTACTCAGAGATGGCCTTGATTCTCCCCATACCTGATACTTGTGAAAACATGGAGATATTTTATTGTTATTCAGCCCGTTTCAGAGAAAAACCTCTCTCAACTTTTTAAAATTCCTTCTGGTTTTCCTGGAATCTCTCTCAGAAATGGACCGGTAAAACTAGGTGAAAAACGGTTTTGATTTTGGGGAAAATGGTTTTGGAGGAGGGAGAGTGGTTTTCTGATCCCCCTGTGGTGGTCAGTGGTATTGGAGGGGTTCTGAGTTCACCTGATGGTGACAAGTGTCCTCTAGTGGTTTTGCATATAGGACCCCCCTTTTGGTTGACTGACATAAGGGAGGGGCGGGTCCAATATATCGACAAGATGAGTGGGTTTAGAACTTAGGTTATTTTTAGTTTTAATTTTTGTTTTATATTTTTCATTTTATATATGTGTTTTATTTATTATATATTTTGATTTTATTTGTTTTTTAATTTTTTCTTTTTATTATTATTATTATTATTTTATTTATATGTTTTTTATTTTTTTATTTTTTAATTGTTTTATAATGTTTATTATGTGTTTTATTTTCATTTTTATTTTTTAATTACATTTTTCTTTTTAATTAATGTTTAATTCTAATATATCATTACACTAACCTCATTTTTAACCTAAACTCCCTAACCTAATTACTAATTATTAACATTATTAATTAATGTAATTATTTATTTATTATTAATTACCTTATTAAAATAATCTAACTACTAACCTACTAGCCTACTAATTAATTTTTACACTCATTAATATAAATAATTATTAAAATAATTAATATTTTATTATCCTAAGGTTATCTAACTTTGTTTATGCAGGGATGAGTGGTGGGGCGAGATGTAGACAATGGGATAAATTGACAAGGGAGTGAGTGACACAGAGGTGGATGAAGGATGCAACAGGGTGATGAAGGATCGAGCGAAATGGATGGAGGGAAAAACTGAAATCAACTGAGCCCAACAAGCCAGATGTCTTCATCACGAGAGAAATTCCAAATAGATAGCTGAAGAATCAAGTTACCTATGAGTATAGGACCCCAACATAAGGAACCAAAAAAAGGAACACACATGAAAAGAAAATCACTCCACTCCAAGACACAAAATGCACCTATGTACAACACATCATGTGGCCAAATGGCCTAAAATTAATACTTTTTAAGGTGGATCCCAATGCGAGGCTCCAAAAATGGATTCTCGTAATAGTAAACCAACTCATAGGCCCATCTCTTTAAGACACATTTTATAATATAGGGGAAACGCCAAACAAGTTCAAATTTATCAGTGCCCAATGTATTATTTTCCTCATCATAAACCAAGACCAGGTAACCCTCTACCAAAACATGAGGATGGATATTATTATCATACTTGTCTTTGACATGTTTCTTATTAGTTTCATTTGCAAGGGTGGCATCACCACATTATTCATCAAGACGATCCATGTACAAGAGATGCGTATCCTCAATGAATATGTTGGGAAATAGTTCTATGAAGAGATTAAATGATGGGGTTTTGCATTCAATCAGAAGAACTTCCTCTATACCGTAAATGAGTTGGAATGGTGTGAAATTAGTGGAAATTTTAGTTGAGGTACAGTAAGTCCATAATGTCGAAAATAACATGAGATTCCAGATATTTTTGTGTTCCCCAACATCCTATGGATCATGGTCTTCAAGACGTGATTGAAGTCTTCTATTTGGACATTGGATTGAGGATAATAGGGCATTGAGTTCTCATGGTGAAAACCTAACTTTGTGTTGTTTTTGGAAAATGTAGGAAGGGCCTCAACCCACTTAGTGAAGTTTTCATTATCCATTATGATCTCACCTTAACCATTAGCTGAGGTAGGATTACACATCAAGAAATAAATCCCCCATTTGGAAAAGGGACCAATGGTCACCATGGGATGAAGTTGAGTAGGGTGATCATGCATATTATGGGTGAATATTTTATTTAACAAGAATGACATTTATGAACACCATTCCATACAATCCTTGAATATTATGGGGAAAAATTATTTGATGGGTAATATATTCTAGGTAGTATCCAACCCAGAGAGATTACCACCACATGCTTCAACATGGAAATCATTCAACACTCTTTAAAATTCCTCATAGATAAGGAAATGATGAAGAATCAAATCGACCCCTCGATGATAAAGGGTATCATCGACAATGATGTAGTGTCTATCCCGATTCCTTATGCAATGATGTTAATCAGATGAAATATGAGGGATAAAACACTTTCTATAGAGGTAGACCAATGCATATCCATACCAAGGATAGGATAAGTCAATGAGGAATAAAAGTCATCAGGAAATGAGTCATTAACCACGGTTTCAACATTGACCTGGGGAAGTTTTGACATCAACTCTGTGAATGCCAGGGATTCCTTCTACTTGGAGGAAACAAAATATAGGTCAAACTCTTGGAGGATAAAAATACGCTTCAAGTATGTTCCCCCAATGATATCATTGCTAAGGATGTGTTACATTGGGTTGGCATCATAAATGATTTTTTTTTTTTGCATGGGGATATAATGTTGCAAACGTTCGACATCGTGCACTTCTGCCAAGGCCAAATTATCAACATTATATTATCTAAGATTAGTAAAATCAAGTCCCTTTATAATATAGTAAATGATATGATCTCTTTGTGCATCATCTTCTTGGACAAGCGCCATTCCTATGGTGGATTTATAGGCAGTGAGATAGAGAAAAAAGTCCCAACCATAGTTAGGAGAGCTTAATAATGGATTTGACATCAAGTCCTTCTTTAAGGAATCAAATGAGCATTGACATTGGTTACCGCACAAAAAAGGTACACCTTTCTTCAACAAATGCATAAAAACATTTTGTGATCTCGACATAGTTGGGGATGAATTGGCACAAGAAATTTTCCTTCGCTTGGAAACTTTGGATTTAGATACTGGTACAAGGAGGATGCAAATTGACAATGGCATTGACCTTTTAGGGATCAACCATAATCCCATACTTGGACATAATTAATCATATAAATTTCCTAGACACTACACAAAATATGTATTTACATGGGTTCAAATGGATGTTATAGTAGTGGAATCGGGTGAAATGGCCCACAAATGACCAAGATGATCCTCACAAAGGAAACTTTGGAAAATAAAAAGTACCCCAAGGACAAAGGAAGGCAATCTTATGCTATCTTCAAGTTTGATATGGATTTGATTGTAATCGAAGAAACAATAAATTAATGAAAATATTTCACTACTAGCACATTCATCGATAATATGAGCAATGAACAAGGTTTGATAGTTATTCTTTGTACAAGCTTTGTTCAAATCCATATAATCGACATAGAACCTAATAGTTCCATGTTTCCTAGAAAACCAAAACATGATTGGAAACCTATTCGGTCAAGGGAACTAGATTAATAAATTTACACGAATAAGATTTTTTACCTTGGCCTTGATGGCACCCACTTTCTTTGGGTTTACTATCCATAGATTCAATCAAACTAGCTCAGATCTATAGTACATTTTAATTGCATGTTCGACAATCTAGGTTTCAATGCTAGAAATTTATTCATATGAATAAGAAAAAACATCTTGCAATTCATTGATATAAAGTTTGATTTATTTGGACAAATAATCAATGCCTATCAGGATGTGTTCCATGAAACCTGGCTTCTAGGAAATTTCAATGGGTATAGTTTTCAAAATATTCATCAAATTCCCTTTTGAAAATACATCATGAATCATAATGGGAGATTGGTGCCATTGAACATTATCAATGGTGGCAGGATTTTAAATTTCATTATCTAACTATTCCAACTAGAGAAGAAAATATGCTTGATGTTGCAGATCCTCCCATGGTTTGTCCAGATAATCCATGACCTCCATGATAGCTTCATCAGATGGAATTTCAATATTGAGGAAGACATTAGAAACTAGAACATGAGTAACATCCCATGAATGCCTTGGGTACTGATCAGATTCCACATCCTAAGGGGAATACAAATCAAAGCCAACAGATGTTGACAAGATCTCCTCATAGGTAATCTCAATCAGGTTAAGAGGCATGGATGCTCCATATGATTCAACATCCTCAGTACAAGGTGCCACCCAAGGGTCAATAGACCCAAGGGATCTAACGATAAATGAGTAAATCATGTTGATAGGAGAAACATTCATAGAGGGAGGTGGGGGGTGAAGATGAAATTTTCCCATGAGTGAAGAGTATTTGAACATCCCCACACCAATTCTCATGTAAGACTATTGGGTATCACTAAAACAATGTACAGTAGACTCCACATTGGATCCAAGGTCTGGGATATAGAACTCCACTTGATTAATTGTCACTAGTTTACCTTAATGAGGGAAGCATAAGACCCTAAATATAGATGAGACAATTTCATTCATATCATAGAACCATGTGCGCTCGAGTAAAAAATTGTACTCAAGAGGTTTGTCAATGAACTCCACAGAAATAGACACGGTCTTACCACATAACTCAATGGATAAGATGGTGATAATCCCATTGGTCCAAAACATATGTCCATCGAATGATTTCAACAATGTTCCAGATGTGTGGATATTTAGAGAGCTAAGGGCCTTCCAACATGACATATACATAATAAAATTCTAGGCTCCATCATCAATCATAGTGTGAAAGATGTTTTTCCCAGTAGATATCACTTTGATTTAGAAAGAGATTTGATGGGATAGCTTATGATTAACCTGATCAGAATCAAAGGTTATCAAACTCGACTTTGAGGGATCAACCTCGCCTATGGAAAACATAAAGTATTTACCCTAGGTTAGGTAGCTTTGGAGGACTTCGAGTGCGAACATGGAACATGGTGCCTCATCCAAGTCTGCCACAATGTTGCAGTTGTGGGAAAACCATGTATTTGGATTATGTGTCATATGTCGACGAATGCACTTTAGGGGGTGAAGTGGTGTGTAAAATGATGGATTCTCAATCTGAAGATAGCCACCACATTAGGAAGAATATTTTGGCTCATGTATAATAGGAGTAGGCTCTGAATTGGCATAGTTCATTTTCGGAGTATACAAATTGATCGTCTGGTCACATATGAAAATGGAAGTATTTGAGGATGACCCCTCATGCTAAGGGGAAATTATCATGCCCGTTTGTAGAGGGGAAATATTTTTTTCAACCATGTTTTGATTTTGAGGGTTGAAAGGATAAATTAGGATAGTGGGCTGCTAGGAGCCCCTTTTCTAAGACAAAAATCGATGGACCTCATCCTTCTGAGGACACTTATAAGTAGGGTGGTCCTCCCCATGAATCATGGAAGGGAACCAACTCTTCTTCTTCTATTTCATGCCCCCCCATTGAGTGTCTTTGGTGGGAGAGATCCCTTTTTCAGTATTAGAGTTCTTCTTTTTTATTCTCTTCTTTTCCCCTCCACATTGTTGAGGATCCTTCAGATGAATAGATTGCACCAAATTCACCTTGGAGGTCTGAGTAGGGACTATTGCAGTTTGAGTATTAGAACCATAATCTAACATGTGTGATGAAATAGACATGTGATCCATATGCTCAGCTAATTGGCCCATAGAGGTATGGGAAATGGATTCCACTGCACCGTCAACATGGGATCCTTCGTTTGGATTTCTAGTATCCGTTGATATCCTAGGATCATGCAGGATAATATCATAAAGAGTGACTAACTAAGAGTAAAAAAATCGAAGAGGCATGCATGATTTATTTAGCCTCGGTAGCTTCCCTGATCATAGCTACACACTTGGTGATGCAATGTAAGAGGGACGTCGTAAACCACTCCATTAGGATTTTGTCTAGAATCTAGGTCTTCATCATCCTAAGTATTATCCTCAACTCATGGATATGATAAAAAATGTGAGTATAGGTATCATGTTGTAGATACATCATGATATTTGTTCCTATCTCATACCAAATGGTAAACTGGTAGTGTGTTAGAAATTCCATTTCAAAGTTGTTAAATATTTTAAAGGAAGAACCTTATAATTTAATATATCATTTTACGACACTTTCAATTAGGTATATTTGGAAAAAAGAAGCCTCACACTATCACAATCAATGAATTGGATTAACACCACAAATGATATGGCATCATGTGTGTGGAGGGGTCTTCTCCTGGATTTCCATTGAATTTGGGAATGTATGATGACATCTTAGTAGGAATGACCAACGATGAAGGAATCCGAGAAATAGGGTCATTTGTCAAACATGATGAATCGATAAAGTATAACATTGCAAGGAAAGGAAATAGAGTATGAGAAAATAAATACTAGGAATAATATGAATTTCCTGAATTCCTAGATGAACCTTTTAGTCCCCCTACATTGGTGTTGTCAAAGGGATTAAGTGTTCTAGGAGAGTGAATTCCAGTAGAGATGGTGGAACTTCTAGGAGCATGGGTTCTCCCAAGAATAGATGTGCCCCCAAAGGGATTTCCCCTAGGGGTAGGTGTAGACCCTAAAGGAAATGTGTCAGCATAAATAGTCCCATGGAAGAACCCCCCAAGACTAGAGGTATGAATAAAGGGAAACCCTCCCCATTTTTAAATGTTTCACCCAAGGGATGTGTTGATAGGGAAAGGTTTTCTAACCCATGCAAAATTAATCCATTCTATCATATTGTTTCCCCATCCTGACTAGGGATAGCCATAAATCACATAATAATCCATCGAAAAGGTAAACCAACACCTAACAACATTGGGATACTCATAGGAATGGTGGATGTGGAAGGAATTCCACTCCCCATACTAAAACCAAGGCTCACCCCCCCATTGGAATAAGATCCAACTGTGGGAATCATAATGAATGGGATGGGCATAGGGATGATATGTAGACTAAAATATGAAAAATAACACATAACCAGTGTCCCCGAGATAGACAGACTCATAGAAAAAGGCATATACGCTGTAGGTCCAATGGTGCTCATGGATGGTAATGTGGACATAATGTGGATTCCCTTGGTTCCACTCATGGATGGGATTTATGGCTCATACACACTGGAAGAAACTCTTAGTCCTGATATGGTGTAAGGATTGATAAAAAAATAAAAAGGTTCGCTAAAAATCTTCCTTACATGGATAAGTATAGGTGCCTAAAAATTATTCAAAGCAGGGTTAAATTTCGGTGGAGGAATTTCGTAGACAACTTTCACTTCATCCAAACCAATCTCCTCAAATGAAATATGGGACTCTTTTAATTCACAACCACCTATATCATGTCACTTGAGAGGTGCATGTATCTCCATTATTGGCTCTAATCCTCACAATGGATGAGAATGACACAGTGATTAAGACATGATAAAAATAAGATGTGAAAATTAAAACACAGTTCAACCTAAGGCCAATGTAGACGTGGAAACAAAGAACACACCCCTAAGAAATCTAATACAACAAAAAATAAACAAATGGCTTAGGGGGCCTTCCAAGAACCAACCTCTAGGGGATATGAAGACCCCACAAGATTGGCTAGTTAATGTATGAGGATAAATTATGATGAACAACACAAAACAACTCTAACAAGTGAAAGCACCCTTTATTAAGGAAGGAACCCTCCGAGGGAACTAATATCTTGAGCATATTTCTACCCTAGGTACTATAGGAACATCCCACCTACAATCACCTTTGTAGCCTACCTAGTAAAGGTCACTAAGGCCACGACCTCATAATCAATGACTAGACAAACAGTTGTAGGTCTAACCACACATAAGGGAAGGGTAACTAAGACCGAAGATTTGAATATTTTACCTCATGCAGAGGCATGGATCTAACAAAACCCTTGTATATATTGTAATTGAATAAATATCCCAAGTGAAAAAACAAACAAAGAGGGGTAATATCCCTATTTTCCCTGATGTGACCTTGTCCTTAACTCCTGTGTTAAAGGAACTTCCCAAGACACTAATTGTAAAAATGTATTTTACACTCTGTATTAACTTCTAGGCTACATTTTAGTGGCCTTGGAGAGGTCACTCTCCAATCCTATTCCAAGGCCCTAAACCTATATAATATTGATTTGCTAATAAATAAAAGAGTCTAATTGATTTTAATTTACAGATTCTTTTCTTATGGTTTTTGTTTATGTCAAAGGGAAAATGGATCAAATATTTATGTTGTTTACTCTTGACCCAAACAAAGCAATGCAAAGATGTCAATGCAATGTTTTCACTTAAATGAATTATATCTATGGGACATAAAGAGGCTCTTTATTTTTCTTTGTAAAATTCACAATGCAATCTCTCAAACACTAAGCAACCATGCAAAACAAATCAAATCTGAACTTTTTCAAAGATTTTGAACAAAACACTTCAAAAGTGCATTATTTTTAAATGGTTCAAACACTTGTAAGCATGCAAATATTTTTTGTTTATTTTTTCAATTATGATGGAAACGGTTTCTTAATCTAAACAAGAACATAATCTAGAAATGAAAAATGAACAAATCAACAATCAAGGGATGTAGGAAATTGATAGTGGCATTGAAAATCCCACTCCAATATCTCTACAAGAATGTTACCCAAAATTTACTTATGAAATTGGACCTAGTAATGAACACCAATCAAAAGAGGACAAATAAACCAAATTCAATCAATATTGTAACATCCCCACTACAATGCCAAGTTTAATTAATTCTTATGTAGACATAATTTGTGGCTACGACCAAAGTGATGTAATATGTGAATTGTATTTCTATATTTTAATAATAAAAATGTGATGCCAACTGCTAAGGGGACATGGACAAGAGATGGGTGATGAATTAATACACAAGAGAGGGGAGTGTCTAGGAAAATGGCAAAGAGGGGTCTAAGGGGGAATTACCCATGTATATTAATTAAACTCATTTACCTAAATTTTCTATTTTTATATGAACCTTTCAATTTATGATTGAGTGCTCCCAAAGCCAATCATTGAATCCATGTAAGAGGGTGGGTGTGAGTAGTCACATCCCAAAGTTATTGGGAACATGGGGGTTGAGTACAAACATCTTGGGGAAGAGTGTGAGTCAAGCAAGGCAAGCCAAAGAAAGGAAATTTGTATAGGTTGGGATAACAATTTGACACATTCAAGTTTTGTGAATGAGGAGGAAGTAGAGAGAAAGAATGAGAGCTTGGAGCTGGTGAAGCCATGGAGGGTGAATTATAGATAGAGATGGAGTGTATTGGAACATATTTGGATCTGGATACACAACCATTATTAAAAGATAAGTGCTTATCTATTTTATGTCTTGTATTTATGAGTTAAATTGTTGTGCATGATCTTTGTATTTGGAAATAATTTATATGTTGCTATGTTGAATTAATATATTGCATTCATGTTGATTTAGCATGTTATTGATGCATCAAGTGGATGTTTTTTTATAGTAGTTAAATCAGGTTTAAATTCGTAGTTGTAAGGTACATGAAATCTGATAGCAGTAAAAGAATTAATTTAGTAAGAAAAAAAATAAAATTATGTGTATTATGCACCGTAATGTCCCTCAGTTAGGTTTGGGGACATTACATTATGGTATCAAAGTGTATGGTTCAAACATTGGGCTTGTATGGGCCAAGACGGATGTGAATTTGTGAAATTCTTTGTTGTATACATTTTTTGTGATGGATTTGGCGAAAAGACAAAAACAAATAGAGTGAAATACCCAATTTTGTGAGTGAAATACAAGTTTAAATGACTCCAGATTATTTAAGAGGTTCCATGGAGCCAAGACGTAAAGTTGTAGATAAAAATTTTCCTGAAATGGTTGAAATTCGAGTTTTAATAGCCGCATATAGAGTTGTAGGAATCTTGGTGAATCGATGATCAAGATCATGTTTTATATCGACATCAATGGTCAATATTCACCTTGATAAATTTAAAAATTCATAAATTTTATCCAAATGAAAGGATGGGTAACTCAATGGCTAGGATTCATTTCGGGGGTTGTGAAATGGATGAGAGCGATGACCCTAATTCCCTTGGATTTTTTTCAAAACATTTATAAGTAATGAAGCTCGCCATAAGAGTTCGTCAATGGTCGATGGTCAAAAAAATTGGTTCGCCATAAGACATCTATGACCGTTGATGGACGACGGTAGGGGGTTGGTTGAATCCACCAAATTGTTTTTTATCGTCGGTGGCCAATGGGACGGTGGTAGAGAATCGATCAATTTGGAGAAGTTTTTTAATCAAGCAATATAAGTCGTCGATGACCAACACATTGATGGTTGGGTGTCGTCCAAATTAAGAAAAGTGTTCGGGTCGTCGAAGAGAATCACTCGATGGTTGATGGAGGGAAGAGGATGATGACATGAGAATCCATGTGTCATGCCATGTCACCCAATTTGACATCTAAGGATGACGTTTCGTGGCACATCAACTTTCACATGTCATGCCACATCAACACATAATTGGTCGATGGTCAATGGACAGGTCGATCAATTCGAGGAAGTATTTTTGATAGTCGTCGAGGATCTCCAATCATCGATGGTTTTATGATCGGGCATAAGATAAATAAATGAGGAGTTCTATTCACCAATGAATATCATTGATGATCGATGGTTGAGTCGACCGATTTAGAGTTGGGTGAAATCGATTGTTGGGGAGTTGGGTCGATGGTCGACGGTTGCGTCACCATATTGGGAAAGGAGTTGTGTGCGTCAAAAGGAAAGTTACGATCACCAATGGCCGATAGATTCATATCAACGATTTTTCTTTATCTTGATTTGAGATCAATGAGTAATATTTAAAGGGTTGTTATCATAGTAATATAGTCAATTTTATGCAATTTTTTGTTGCTTTTGAAGGTCACTAACTTAAGGGGCATTTTTGAGGCCCTAAACAACATTTTTATCCGGTCAAAACCCATGAGAATAGGGTGTACGAAGGTACAATCTATCTTTGCATCTCAAATAAAACAACTAGGAGAGTGTTACTCAATGAGCTAAACAGTTTGCAAAAACCAAGCTCGTATGAGAAAGTTACAACCAAAACAGTGAGGGTAAAAATTTGGCACCAGTTTTACTTCTAGAGGACATAACTCCATGCTCAAAATTCCATGTAGGGAATAGGAGTAGTCTATGGAAATATTATGACCCGTAGAATCCACCAATTGAGTCATATTTTCATTATGGGTACCTGAAAATGTGCAGGAAGAGAAATAAGGTACCTGTAGCATGCATGAATAAATTGGGTAAAACAACCTAAACTTCTATGGACCATAAATTTCAGCTCCGAGCTTGGATTTCAGAAAATGAATAGTCGTTGGAAAGGTATTGAGGCATAGAAGACATGTAACAAACCATAATTTTGAATTGGGTAATGAAAATTATTATAAATTAATAAACATATTTATGTAGCAGTAAAAGAGTGGAAATTGCAGCATGTAAATGTTGTAAGTTTTCACTTAGAACTTGGATTGAGGTATGGGTACAATTGTTGGAAATTTGTTTCAAATAGAAATACATCAAGGGAATCATAATTTGAATTGGTGTAAATTTTCCATCATAAATTGATGAATAAATAACCTTTATTTTAATGGATGAAATGTTTAATCATATACATGTTCCGACATAAACTATTACATGCACATTTCTTGCAGAATTAGAGGTACATGAAAGTAACTTTGGTTCTTATATGAGGACTAGAATTATGGAATATTCTCAAGGATATTACAACCATGAGGAAGAAGTCATAGGTCTACATGTCAACATGGGAAATGATGAGACATAGTCAAATCAAAGAAGAAATAGGAAGGACCCTATCACTATGAGAAGCCTGTATAGAGAAGTGCAGAGCTATACAGTTGATAATGAAAGGATTATAAAGGCTCAAGAAGAGATACCTAATAGATTGAAAATATTTCATAAGGAAGTCAACAAATACTCTAGCACCAAGCAAGCAACTAGTAGTAGACAACTGTCAGCATTAAGGTCCCATAGAAAAATGGATGATCATGGGATGATAGATAGTCAAGGAAAATGAGTAAGCTCCATCATTCTCCAAGGAAATCCACTAGAAGAACTCATGCAATTTTAGGGCCCGGGATAAGCCCACGTGTGTCTCCTATTCGAAGGAAAAGGAGAAGGCTTGAGGTAGAAATATTACAAGGTGAACTTAGGAATATTAAGCCACCAAATTTCAATGGTGAGCATAGGAAGGGAGAAGGGGATGAGGTATTGATGCTGGAAATGAAGACATATTTCCAGCTGCATGACTACCCCTCCCGGGTAGAAGCTAGAATTTCCACCTACCACTTGCAAGGAAAGGAAGCCATGTGGTGGGATTGACTCAAGAAAGCCAAGAACCTTGATGAGAAGAGGATCTTGTGGAGGAATTTAAAAGGATATTTCCAAGAGAAATATTTTTTAGAGAAATACTATGAAAGGAATATGAAAGAGTTCTTTGAACTCAAGTTGGGAACCATGACAATGGAGGAATATGAGAATAGGTTCTTTGAATTGTTGAAGTATGTTGACTTCATCAATGATAAGAAAGTCAAAATACAAATACTTATAAGTGGGTTACCCTCCTTCTATAGTGACAAGATACAATATGATAACCCCAAAACTTTGGAGAAAACCATAAGGAGAGAAAGGCACCTTTATGAATAGAGAAAAGGAATGTCAATTTTCCAAAAGGATTGGAATGAAAATATGAAAGGGAAAAATGATCAAAGGAAGAAAGGTTTTAATACACCCTTTTTCAAGAATAACTCCCAAGAAAATTATCAAGGTCAAGAAACCCAAAATGAGCACAAGACTGTTGACTCATTTTGAATAAGGCCAAGGAAGCAACCTGTACAATGTTGGGGGTGTGAGGGAAATAATTTATATAGGGTCTACCCTCACAAAGGATAAATAATGAGGATTATACATAACATTCAAGAGGCTAAAATAGTGAAAGATATGGGAGGAAATATGCCAAGGATTTATGCAGCCTTGGAAAACAAACAAGAAGAATATCAGTTCCCCATGATCGAAGTTGAAGGTTATATAGATAACTATCCAATAGCAATTTTGATTAACTCTAGAGCTATCCATAGTTACACAAATTCTAACATTGTTGAAATATTTCGCTTGCTAATAAGTATAAGAAATCTTCGTTAGTTCAATTATCCACAGGAGCTAAGATAAAGATCAATGAGTTTGTTAAAGATTGTCAAATATATATAAATGGACTCAACACAAAGGTGGATGTAAACATCATACCATTGGGTTCATATGATTGTCTAATTGGCATGGATTGGTTGCAAAACACCATGTTGTCCTAGAATTTTACAACAAGACATTCACATGTCTTGATAAAGAAGGGAAGCAAGGAAGGATTCAAGGAATTCCAAGAGTTGTAGTTGTTTGAGATATTTCGACTATGCAGTTGAAAAAGAGTTTTAGGAAGGGATGTCATATTTTTGCATCCCATATGGAAGAGGAATCGAAATATAAAGTCGAAAGCATTGAAGATCATCCAATCTTAAAGGATTTTGGGGATGTTTTTAGAGAAATCCTAATATTTCCACCAAAGAGAGACATTGATTTCTTAATATATTTGATCCCAAGAGTTGCCTCAGTGTCCAAGACACCTTATAGAATGGCACACCATAATTCAAGGAGTTGCATATGTAGCTTGAAGAGTTGTTAAAGAAGGGATATATATGTCCAAGTGTGTAACCGTTGGAAGCCCCAGTTCTTTTTGTGAAGAAGAAAGATGGAACCTTAAGGTTGTGCATTGATTTCAGATAGATTAATAAGGTCATCATAAAGAACAAGTATCATTTCCCAAGAATTAATGATTTATTTGATCAGTTGAAAGGTGAAATAATATTTTTCAAGATTGACTTGAGATAAGGTTATCATCAAATAAGGATAAAAGAAGAATACATCATCAATACATAATTCAAGACACAATATGGGCATTATGAATTCATAGTAGTGTCATTTGGACTATCAAATGCCCCAATAATTTTTATGTGTTTGATGAATGGAGTGTTCAGGGACTACCTAGAAAAGTTTGTAATTATGTTCCTAGATGAGATAATAATCTACTCTAGGTATGAAGAGGAACATGAGAAATATTTAATAATGGTGTTGAAAGTTTTAAGAGAGCACAAATTTTATGTTAAACTACACAAGTGCATCTTTTATAAAAGGAAGATTCACTACTTGGGGCATATAATTTCAATAGATGGGATAGCAATGGATCCTGAAAAATATAGAGGTCATTAGAGGATGGTCAATGCTAAAGAATATGACAGAGGTAATATCATTTATGGGTCTTTCCAATTATTACCAAAGATTCATAAAAGGATTCTAAAATATTGCAAGGATAGTAACTTCTTTGCAAAAGAAGGGAGTGAAGATTGAATGGACTTACAAGTGTGAAGAAGGTTTTCCGTAGTTGAAGGAAATATTGACAAGTTTGCCAATATTGTGTATTGCAGATATGAATGAATATTTTTGTGTGTGTGTCGATGCATGCAAGGAAGGGATCGGTGGAGTCCTTAGTCAAAAGGATCATTATGTATGCTATGAGTCCAAAAAACCAAAAGAGCATGAGATAAATTATTCTACACATGACTTGGAGTTAGAAAGAATTGTACATGCATTAAAAATGTGGAGAAATTACCTTATGGGAAAGAAATTAGAGATAAGGAAATGCCATTGTGGTATGAGACATTTGTTTGGAAAAACAACACTAAATGTTAGGAGAGTTAGATGGTTGGAAATTCTAAGTGAATATGACTTCGAAATTAAGCATATAAAGGGAAAGGAAAATAAAGTGGTTGATGCACTCAACAAGAGAGTTCATGAAGTGCATATTACAACCATCAACATGTATAGGATAGATCTAAAAGATCAAATTATTGTAGCAACAAATTTAGATCAACATTATTTAAAAATAAAGAAGATATTATAGCAAGGTACTTTTTAGAAGAAATTTAATTCTTATGAGATGAAAGAAGATGGACTTATCATGTACAAAGGAATGATATATGTGTCAAATTCCATTGAAATGAAAAATGAAGTGTTGAAGGAAATGCATAATGTGTCATATGTCAGGCACTCAGGATATCAGAAAACAATTGCAACTGTAAGAAGACAATACTTGTGGTCAGGAATGAAAAATGAATTGGAGAATTACATAGTGCGATGTCTAGAATTCCAAAAATAGAATACATAGCATAGGCATCGAGTATTTTTTCTACAACCATTTCCCATTCCGGAATGAAAGTGGGAAGTTTTCACTATTGATTTTATTACAAAGCTGCCCAAAACAGTGAAGCAACATGATTCCACCATGGTGGTGGTGAATAAATGAACTAAGGTAGCATATTTTATTCCAATAAAGACTACACACCAGGAAAAAAATATTGCAGAGTTTTGTATGAAAGAACTTCCTAGGCTACATGGAATTCCTAAATAAATAGTCTCGAATAGAGATGCAAAGTTTACTTCAAATTTTTGGAAAGGTTTATTCAAGGGCTTTGGAACAAATTTAAATCTTAGTACAACATATCACCCAGAGTCATATGGGAAGACATAAATGACTAACAGGATAATTGAAGACATTCTTAGAATGTATGTGATGGATCGACCATCAAAGTGGGATGATTATATTGATTTAGTTGAATTTTCCTACAAAAATGGGTATCATGCCTCATTGAAGATGAGTTCATTTGAAGCATTGTATGGAAGAAAATTTCACACTCCCATGAGTTGGGATAATACAATAGAGAAAGAAGTTGTTGAGCCATATTTGTTAAAGGAAATGGAAGAATAGATGAAAATGATAAATCCAAATTTAAAGGTTTCCCAATATAGGAAGAAAAGTTATGCCGAAAAGAACAAAGTGTTTATAGATTTCAAAGTGGGAGAACATGTTTTCTTAAAAGTGAAGGTGAAGAGAAGTTAACTAAGATTAGGAAGTTTCCCAAAGTTGGCAACGAGATATTGTGGTTCTTTTGAAATATTAGAAAATATAGGGCTATTTTCATACATGATAGCATTGCCTACATCCATGAGAGTGCATAATGTATTTCATGTATCATTATTAAAGAAATATAGTCTTAACCCTAACCACATAATTGATTGGAATGTGATCTAGGTGGAGCACAAAGGGGATTTCTGAGTGGAACCAATACACATCTTGGACTGGAAAGTCAAATTTCTCAGGAACAAGGCCATAGGGTTGGTAAGGGTTCAACATACCTTTTACATTATTGAATATGCTACATGGGAGAATGAATAAAACATGCAAGAATAATACCCACAATCTTTTGACAATTTTGAAGAAAACAAAATGAAAGACTCCATTTTAAGAAGCTAGAGTTCCAGAACCACATCTCAGAGTCCTAGTCAATTGTGTTTGGGGCCCTGATAAAGGAATGGCACATTCATCGATTTAGCCTTGATAAAACAAAAATGGTAAATTCATTGGGTTAACTCTGATAAATGAATGGTTCATTTCTTGTGTTGGTAATTTGAGAGGAACATGAGACTATGGTTGGAGCTTCTACTAGAGTTGTTAAAATTGTAGAAATTTTATCTTCGAAGTATTTTGATGTAAATTTTCATATATGTATATTGGCATAGAGTGCACCAAGGAAAGTGAAAAATTGTAGGGGAGGGGGAATGTACCATCATGTTGACGGGCGAAATTGACCGTCCATCAACTGGGAGAGTGGAACCGGTCTGGGGTTGTCTAAATAACCCAAGCCGTTTGGAATGGACCACCCTGACGAGTTTGACGGCTCCGTTGGCCACTCTAAGGTCTTTCAAGAAAACCAAAGAGAGAATTGATCCGAGCTAAGTAATCTAACTAAAGTAAATAAAACAAACTAAACTATAACTAAATACAAAAAACTAACTAAAATAAAGGAAACTAGAAACTAATAAAGTGATGCAGGAGCATCCGCACCTCGTCGTGCGCGCCTGCACGGGAAGCTGGAAAAGACTTCGAAGGGAGACGTCAGGGTCACGGTCGTGACTATTTTGAGAAGCGCCGCCGATTGAATAAAAGAATCTATATTTAGGCGT
>ML785031.1:129004-149196 GCA_009831015.1 Picea engelmannii | reverse complement strand
TTCTCCCTCTTTAATTTAATACTTTATTAATTAGTTAATTAATTAATAATCAAATTAATCATTAACCATATTGATTAAAGAGTTAATTATACTTAAATTAAGCATAGTCAAGAATAACTATTTAATAACAATAATTAGTTAAGTTTAATTAATAACTAATTATAGTTTAGCTAATTTTTAGGATTATTTATTAAATTAATCATCTTAATAATTAAGGGTCGTTACACAAAGTTCATCTGGTGTGCCGCAACATCAGACACCAGTGAGACATACGTCGGGACATCGTGGCTTCCAGAGGGGATCCACTTTTGCTACACCTCGATGACCGCCGCCTCAGTAGCAGACACCTTATCGACGATGACAACACCAGCAGCAGCAGTTTAGGCCTGTTCAGCAGAACCGACCAAGGTTTCAGGCCGGTGGGCAGTCATCTTCTACTTCGGGTAGCAGGAATACTGGGCCGAAGAACGGGTGTTGGACGTGTGGGGAGCCGCACTACCAGTGCGATTGTCCTTTGGAGAGGACCAAGGTTCCCGGACCAGCCAGGCCCGCTACCATGGGAGATATGGGCAAGGCCCATCGGATTCATGCAACAGTGAATAACTGTCAGGCAGAGCACCAGTCGTCTATGCTCGAGACGACAGGTACTATCGCTGACCAGACCCTTAGTATTTTGATAGACCCAGGAGCTATTGAGAGTTTCATTTTTGGTGCAATGCTAAAAAGGATTAAGGTAAAGGCAGTCGAACAGGATGAGTTTAGCTTCATGGAGATGGCTTCAGGAGCTAAACAGAAGGTTGGAGGAAAGGTTAAGGGCTGTGCCCTTAACCTGGGAGAGTTTGTCACGAGGGCCAACTTGTACGTCATGGTCTTAGGATCTTATGACGTCGTGATTGGTATGGTTTGATTGGAATCACTTGAGGCAATACTCAACTGTAAGACGAAACGGTTGAGGTTGGTTGATGATGAAGGACAGAGACACATGATTGTAGGTCGAAACCAGGGAGTTTCCCTGAGGTTCGTCTCTTCCTTACAATTACGGAAGAGTATGCGCAAGGGGTACAAGCTTTATGCGATCCTGGCGCTAAATGAAAAGGGAGTAGCGGAAGGTCTAGAACACCTTCCGGTGGTGAAGGTGTTTGCGGATGTGTGTCCAGAGGAGTTACTCGGGATGCTTCTGGAAGGGGATTTGGAGTTTACCATAGACCTGAAACCGAGGGCTGAACCAATAGCAAGAACGCCTTACCGGATGTCGACCCTGGAGTTGCCAGCGTTGAAAATGCTACTGAAGGAGTTGCTGGATCTGGGACTGATACGTCCTAGTGTGTCACCATGGGGTGCACTTGCTATTTTCATACAAAAGAAGGACGGATCGTGGAGGCTTTGCATTGACTATCGTTAATTGAACGAGGCTACGATCAAGAATCAGTATCCCTTACCAATAATTGATTATCTATTCGATCAATTAAAGGGTGCGACGGTGTTTTCCAAGATCGATTTGGGATCAGGGTATCACCAGTTACGAATAAAGGAGGATGACGTCCCTAAGACCTCCTTTTAGACGATATTGTGACATTACAAGTTTATTGTTTTACCGTTGGGACTAAAAAACGCCCCAGGGGTATTCATGAGTTGATGAACGGGGTGTTCCGCGAGTACTTGGACAAGTTCGTCCAAGTATTCATTGACGATATTTTGATCTAATCTCGGACGATGGAGGACCATGAAGAGCACTTGCGCTTGGTACTACAATGTTTACGAGAACACAAATTGTATGGGAAGTTGTCCAAATGCTCTTTTTACCAATCGAGGATTCACTACTTAGGGCATGTCATCTCCGGCAAAGGTATCGCCTTGGATCCAACCAAGGTTGAAGCTATTATGGAATGGCCTGCGCCGACGAATGTCACATAAGTGCGTAGTTTTATGGGATTAGCAGGATACTATCAACGGTTTGTCGAGGGATTTTCAAAGATAACAAATCCGATCACGGAATTGAAGAAGAAAAACAAGAAGTTTGTTTGGACAGAGAAATGCGCGGAGGCATTTTGGAGGCTTAAAGAGTTTTTGACCACCGCGTCGATACTAAAGGTCCCTGACATGGATGCAGACTTCTTGGTATGCACTGACGCATCCCAGGAAGGTTTAGGCAGAGTCTTGATGCAGGACGGACGAGTGATTTCTTACATTTCGAGGAAGCTAAGAAGGCATGAGGAGAACTACGCGACGCACGATTTGGAGTTATTAGCCATTGTATATCCCTTGAAGGTTTGGAGACACTACCTTGTTGGACAAAAATTTGAATTAAAAACTGATCATTGTGGACTACAACACATTTTTACGCAAAGTGACCTGAATGCGCGACAATGACGTTGGTCGGAATTGCTTAGCAAATATGACTTCGAGATTACTTACATAAAGGGAACAATGAACCGAGTGGCGGATGCCTTAAGTCAGAGGCCACACATCTTTTCGGTGTTACCTCTTCAGATGGATATACGTGAGAAGATTCTGACCTTACAACGTGATGATGACTGGTACAAAGAAGTCAAGGATTTTATCGGACAAAACACAATGATGGTACCACGATATGAGGGATATTCATTTGATAGCGATGGTTTAATGAGGTTTAGAGGTCGGATTTACGTACCGCCAAATGACGAGTTGAGGATGTTGATCCTAAGCGATGCTCATAGAGCAGTTTACATGGCTCACCCGATAGTCACGAAGATGAGGGCACACCTTAAACCCTTATTCTTTTGGAAATGAATGAAGGCCGACATAGTCAACTTTGTGGCTAGATGTCTAGAGTGTCAGCAGGTAAAGGCTGAACATAGACACCCGGCAGGTTTACTCCAACCACATGCTATTCCAGAATCGAAATGGGAAGTTATTTCGATGGATTTCATTATTGTATTGCTACTGACGGCTAGGAGACACGACTCGAGTTTTGTAGTAGTAGACACTCTGACGAAGAGTGCTCAATTTATTCCGGTGCATGCGACATATCAGGCACCTGACATAACGAGAGTTTTCATCAGTGAGATGGTGAGGCTACATGGCGTGCCTAAAAAGATTATATCCGATCGAGGATCGGTGTTTACTGGACGATTTTGGACGAGTTTCCAAGAGGCCTTGGGAAATCAACTTAACTTTAGTAATGTGTATCACCCAGAGACCGACAGACAGACCAAAAGAATGAACCAAACCTTGGAAGACATGTTGCGCATGTACGTGATGGACCAACAAAAACATTGGGAGGAATTCTTGCCTCTAGTAGAGTTCGCTTATAACAACAGTTACCAGAGCACCATTAATATGGCGCCTTTTGAGTTCCTTTATGGGCGACCATTTTAGACGCCCTTGAGTTGGAATCGTCTTGAGGATAGGGTCCTGGTGGGACCAGAAGCGATCCAGGAAATGGAAGAGAAAATGCAAACCATAAGACAAAGGATTGAAGAAGCGCAGGATCGACAGAAGAGTTATGCTGATGTGCAATGAGTCGACCATAGTTACGAGGTCGACGATCGAGTCTTCTTGTGGGTTAAACCGCATAAGAGTTCGATCAAGTTTGGAAAGGGAGCTAAACTCTCTCCTAGATTCATGGGACCTTTCGAAATTGTGGAGAGAAAGGGGCCCGTGGCCTATCGACTAGCCTTGCCTAATTCTTTGAGGCGTATGCACGATGCTTTTCATTTATCTGTTTTGATACATTACATTAGTGATCCTACACACCTGATTGACCTGATTTCCTTGCAGGTATCGGATGAGAAAGTACTCATGGCTGATCCAGTCCGCATCTTAGATCATCGCGTTCGACAGTTATGACGTCGAACAGTAGATCAGGTCAAGGTCCAGTGGGACAGTTATAGTCCACACTCAGTGACCTGGGAGGACGCATATGATATGCGCCAACAATTTCCATTTTTTTTTGATAGATAGACTTATGATACTGTGGTACTTATGATACTGTGGTACTTTTATTTCAGCATTACACTGAGAAACTTCGGGATGAAGTTTAGACCAAGAGGGGGTGTATGTAACATCTCTCTCTAGCGCACTGAGAAAACTTATTTTTGAGGACACTTGCTCGTAAGCGATCTGGACTTTTAGGATGTTAAACCATTTATACTTGATTATGATGCGATCGATAGACGACATGATGTTTTACTAGTTTTGATTGACACAGGTGCTGCTGACTCTGATTTATTGAGTGTGAAGGGTTTTCGACCTTGAGGAATGCAGAGGCATCGATAGAACCCCCTTGGACTCCGAACTGAGTCAGGGAGTGTTCTTTTGGGTTGATATATTTACTGTGATGTTTCACTGATTTGATGATTTGATGTTGACATTTCTGACATGACTGTTGATGATAAAGGCTGACGATAGCTTGCCGACTAGACTCACATATGGAGTAAATGGGCCACACACAATTTGCAGAGAGGTTGAGGGAGAGGGGTGGACAACAACCTTGCCACCGCCTACTAGCACTCCCGCCGTGGCTCGAACTGTAGGTTAACGACTACCTAGTTCGAGAGGATCCACGATGCCATGAGGGAAGACTACGATAGTCGCTCACGATGACTCTAAGGGGCGTGTGATAAGGCGGGGGACTTATTCCTTTGAACCCTTAGTCTTCCACAGGTTCACCTGGTGGAGTTTTGACTCCAAGAGTTATAGATGTCTACCAATTAGTCCAGTTGGTGAGTGGCACCCTTGGAGCACGTGGTGCATCCTGAAGGGCACGTCGCACAAAAGAAACTCAAGAGGCGAGTGGCACCCTTGGAGCATGTGGTGCATCCTGAAGGGAACGTCGCAATAATGTGGATGAATGAATCAACCTAACTAGCCCTAAGACATCGACAACTTAATAAATCCTTAAACAATTCCCCTAACTAGGCGTTGCCAGTTCAGAATTTGAGCCCTATGTAAAAAAAAAAACATAATTCAAGACTATACATTAAATATTCATTACCCCTACGATTTGCACCCTCCACCTAATCCAAGGAGTTTCTTTCCTTAACTAAATACATAAAACAATTCCTCCTTTAATTGAATTCATAAAGTAATACCTTCCTTAAATTGCATACATAAGACCATTCCTCATTCCCAGTAATAAGCTTAATAATTTATCTTTTTAGTGAAGGTACCACTTCGCCCTAACATAACAATCAAAACTTAACCATCTCCTAATAACAATGCCATTATATTCTAGCTCAGAATAGCTCTGCCATTCAAATAACATCGAAATTTCATTCCTACTAGCTAGCACTAACAATACAGGTGCTAATAATAAAATTAAACAAAAAAAAGAAAAACCCACTTAAGCTAATGTGAGTCTTCATAAAGTGTGTAGGGTAAAATAAAGAGATTAAGAAATTAATTCAAATGGGTGGTTGTAAATTTGCAGAGAAGAATTTAAAAATATAATGAAAAGAGGCTTAGCGCATTTAACTTTTGAGTTTTTAAAATAAATAAATAAATAAATAAATAAATAAAAACATAAATAAAGGGGCGGAAAACTTAAAGGAAATATGATTTAGGGTTTTTAAGGAAAACCTAAAACAAAATGTGAGTTAGGTCAAAAAAGGGGATAAAAGAAAGGGGATGGGAGGAAAGAAAAGGGGGGATCGGCTATGAGGTATTGTTATGCTGCCCAAATTTGAAACTTGATGGATTACTTGTGAGGAGTTGGAGATTTTCTCAGTTGTGTTAGATTGGTAGCTCAGCCTTGGAGGTGAGCTGGGAAGCTAGGCTACTATCTGGATTGTGTGTGGCCCCTTTGCAGCTCCGGGGGCTGAGGGGGAAGAAGAGTACCCCTAGTGTTTGGCTGGGAGGTACCTGTGAGTCCTCTACGGTCGACAAATGGGAGCATCAAGGAGCACGCGGATGCCAATCAAAGCGGGCGAACAGGCCATGGTACGCTTCTTGCTCAAATGATAGAATGATGTAGGATTTATGATTTAATCTACATATGTATTGGGTAGAAAAATGTTAGCTTAAATCTGTGTTTTGTTCTTGTTGGTTGACTGGTTTTTAATACTTCTACGATTAAAAATTGTGTAACGCATGTAAAATTTTAACTCGTCTAATGTAAACTGGTAGTGGATGAAAAAGGAAAATATGTATGACTTCGGCGATTATGATATAGGAACACTGTACAATGTTGTCCCTAAGTTGTTTTGATGGAGGATCCATCCTTGCGTTCCTCTTACTGTCACTGTGAATTCACACTCGGTTGTGTTTAAGCTGGTTGGGTAAATCTACCAGGTGTCCTATGTTTGATATTAACCAGAATCTTCCCTTACCATAGAGAGCGTTTAGCTTGGTGCTCGCCTTCTCGCTGAGCAGCGATAGCTGGTCCTCTGCAACTTTTACTAATGGCCTTTACCCTGTACTTTTCACCGATTGTTCCAGGGCGTTACTTCATTTCTACTATTAAACCCTTGTTTCTTTCCTTCTTCCCTACCACTCTAGTTCCGTTGTATTGCTTCTAAGGAATCAGTTAGGTTACAGGGCGTTTCATGACCATGTATCCTTTGGGTAAGGGATGGGTTTTATTTTTTTTTCTGAGCGAAATTTTCTTTGTGAGCAAGATCTGTGGGCGTTGCTACTTGTCGCTGGTTGTTTAGGCCTTCTGATTTTTTTAATAACTATGGAGAGTGTCTGGGCGGATGCTTAATATCTATGAACTTATCATAAATCATTGTGTAGGATGAGGATCCTGTAAAAAAAAAAAAAAAACAGCGTTAAATTAGATTTCTGAGTAGAAGAAAAAAGGAAAACCAACAAGAAGCCTTTCCAGGAGTTCTGGTAATGAACGCGAGTGGAATGGGGGAATAGTTCCTAGAGATTTATCTCTTCGCTCACGTCTTGAACCTTAATGACCCCTCAGCCAGAAACAAAAAAAAATTGCGCCCATATGTGGTGTTAAATCCCCCGCGTGGCTCTTCGTTTTGTTTTTTCTGAGTCTCCTCCTGGCATCTGTGACCTTCTAGTTGGCCGTGCTTCCATTCTAATCTTGACACATGCTCGTACTTTCAGGGGGTGTATTGGGGACGAATGTCGTTCCCACGAGCGGCCTGAAACAACCATTACCCCTCTGCGCATTTCCCGCCTCGAAAATTGGTCGAACCATGCATGATGCTGGTTGCATGCGTCTTTGGTGTCAACCACCACCTTACCTTAACCACCGCCTGAGCATCCAACAGCAGGTACGTCATTCCCAAGGAGATTCGTAAGCCTGCAGTTAGTTGATTTCCCTGTCCCGAGTTTCATTCGCAACGCACCAGTGCTGGAGGGTGTAGCTTTTCAAAAAAACCGTGAGACCCGGGTTAGCAGTGTTCCACTTGGGGCTGGGAGTCCAACCTGTTACCCAGCCATAGACAGCACTGATCCCGTCAGTGGACAGTCGCATTTAATTACCCTTACCAGGCCCGAATGGTCTTAAATGCTTGTAATAGATAATTCTTTTATCGCCAGGTTTCGCTCTGAATAACTGACAGGTAGCATGGTTAGTTATGCTCCATAATTAATTACTTAGTGGGTTTCATGTTTAGCATCGACTGTTTCATCTACCATGCGGCGTAATGATAAGACGTTTTTGTTTATATTACTATGCTGTGGAATTCTTCTACAATCCTAATTATAGTATGTTCCCATAAGAAAATGAAATTATTATGTTCCTCACTGATTATTTTAATTTACAATATATTTACCATGAAAGTCCTCGAGGGTTTATTAGGAATATTTTTAATGTAAAAGTAAAGATATGGGTATCAATTGTTGCATTTTACAATGCTAGGAAAATTCCCTACAATCCGATTCATAGTAGGTGCTTCATTTGATTTTAAATTAATATGATAAACATTGATTTTTATTTATTTACAATGTTGTAAGGAAAAGCCCTTCTTAGTTAATTCACAATACTATTCGGTTCTAAAAGTAAATACATGGTTATATATGTCATTATGTTGATTGTATTACACTAAATGTGGAAGTATATTTTGTAACATGATTTATATGTTAACATGCTTATGAAATTCTTATTACTGTGTGTGTGCCGAATTGGACTACTCAAGCCTCGGTTATATACGTCATTTTGTTGTTGTATTACACTAATGCGGTAGTATATTTGTAACCTGCGTTATATGTTAACATGGTTATGAGATTTAGTATAATACACCCTAGCGTGCTAACAGGGGTATGAAATTTACGGTAATCCACACCAGCTCAGGGTGGGCTTGAAAACTCAAGCAGCACACAACCCATAACATTAAAGATACCTTCCCAATCCTTAACAACCCAACTTATTTTATATATTTTATTTTATAAGATTGTTCTTCTTGTCTTCTTATGTTTTTATTACATATTTTTATTACATATTTGATTATATCCATATGTTTCTTAAAGAGCTTTACCAATTTCAAATAACATTATTTGATTTTTTAAATATAAAAGGGTACGGTGGGAAAATCATTGATGCATGACTAAGTACCATTGACCGCTTGACTTTATATTCAATGCACATCCACCATTTCAATATCTACTAAGAAGGCCGCTTAGAAGGACAAATTATTGCAAGTACTTAGAAGGCCACATAGAATGACAAATTATTACATATGTTTATTATTAGGTTTTTATTACATATGACAAATAAACTTGTGGTCCCTCTACTGCCCTGTTATTGTATTATAAAATTAAATGTTGTGGGTTATGGTAATTAATTGTTGGTGACTTACATGAAGTAAGGAAATCAATTTCCTTTGCCAAAGTTATTTTTAGCATACTTTGTAATACGGTTATTATTATTCCTAGAATTGATGTTGGTTTGTGGAATTGTTAACAAAAGGGCGAGGTCAGTAATGGAGTACAACCCGTTATTATGAGCTAGTAAGCAGGATTTGGCAAGCTTTTGTTTTTACATTATTTAAAAAAGGGGGATGGAATAACACACCGTTAATGAAATTTTAATGGAGAATTTGGTCGGTAAATAAAAGCCCAATTGAGTCATAGACCAAGCCTCACCTCAACATGGGAGGGCAGTTGTCTGAGTCCCCAGAATTGCGCCCGTCATGGGGGACGGGGTTACTTATTCAAGTAGAGTTGTGCTTAGTTGTAGTCATTTTTATGTTGGTCTGCTTGTGTCGGGAGGAATTTAGACACCCCCATGTTCCATAGAATAGTCGTCGGCCCTGAGACCTTAAATGGCTAAAATCGATGGGAACCTGGGCTTGAGTGTTGCCTATGTGACTTGGAGGTCCTAACCATTGCATGGTAGGATGGGCGGGAAGTCAGTTCTACTTATTTTCGTTTGATCGTCGTTTATGCATGCAGATACTTGTCGCGCGTCCTTGTCGTCGTTTATATGTTCCTCATGGTTGCGTCTTATTCGTCGTTGGGTGGCGACGCAGATTCGACTGCGTTGATTGTTTCCCTTATACATGCGCGCACAAACCTTTAAAAATGCACACAAAAAAAAAAATTGCACTAGTTACTAGAGTCGAGTCGTCGTAACGAGGGGGTCGTTACATTGTTCCCATGAGATACCTTCCTAAATGGAAATTGGAAACATAGACAACATATTTTGGTCCTAGCTTGGCCAAGATTGTTAGAATAAGTCAGTCCACTTGTTTAGAATTATGAATACCACAAGTTTCTAAGCTCGATAACAATTTTTTAAACTTTGTAAAGAAATCCTATATATTATCAAAACTTTTAGGATCCAAAGTGTTCAACTCTACCTCAAGCATATGACCTCTCATCTCATCCTGCTTTCCAGAAAAACTTTCCAAGGTGGTCCAGATATCATTTGGAGTATTGCAACATGAAACCATAGATCAGTTGAAATCAATTCAAAAATAAGTCATGTGGCTTCATCCTTTCGATTCTCCCATCTCATATTCTCAATTGTTCGTGTAGGTTATGTTTTTGTCCCCATCATCAAGTTGTACAATCCTTTCCTTCTGAGTTGGAATTCTTCCTTGGGATTCCAATAAAACTAATTGTATGGTGTGAGGATTACCACCAAGTTTGATTGTGTAATAGGTGTCCTATCCATATCTCCCACTGTTTCTGAGAACCCCTAAAAAATTACTCTCAATCTGCAAAAGAAAAACTAAGAAATCATTATAGAAAGGGCACTTTAAGTGAAACTTTGTATCAGTTTTAGGAGATGATCTTCTGACTTACCTTTTGAGAAAAAAATGAGGAATATCACGAAACGGTTGAAAACCCACTTGCAAAATGGGTCGATTTACTTATTTGGTGAGTTGTTTCCTAAAAAAATTAATATTTTGAGAGAAATCACTGTAGAAAGGTATGACCATGGATTTGTATCAATTTGAGGAGGCAATATTAGGACTTACTTTATGATAAAACGGTGAGGAGTCTCGCCAAACGGTTGAAACAACACTTGCAGAATGGGTCTATTTACTTCTTCGATGAGTCGTTTCCTCAAAAAATTAATATGTTGGGAGAAATCACTGCAGAAAGGTACAACCACATATTCGTTTTAGTTTTAGGAGACGATCTTCTGGCTTACTTTCTGAGAAAGAAGTGAATAATTTCTCCAAACAGTTGAAAACCCACTTTCTAAATCAGTCAATTTACTTGCATCATGGGTTGTTTCCTTAGAAAGTTAATAGTTTTCAAGAAATAATTTTTGAAAGTTATGACCAAAGATTTTTCTCACTAAAACTCTAATTTTCCTTATTCTTTGGCTTGTCTAGCTTGCTTCAAGTAGCATATATCTGATACCATGTCAATGTTTCATCGAAAAAGAAACAGGAGATTGAGATAAATAAAGTACAAATAAATCTTATCAATAAATGAAGAGAGATTCAATATGGAAGAATGAAAAATTATATTCACACTACTCCAATGAGATGATGATTGATACATACATGATGATCAATATGATACAATGACTGAGTGGAATAAAATCATATATTGGAAATAAAATTCCTTAATAGTAGAATGAATGAATACATAATAGAATAATAATGATGCTCTAAAATAAAAAGTCTAAAATAAAACTAGTCAGTTAACTCCCACTGAACTAGTCTGTCGAAAATAGAAATTTCTCCAACACTACAGAGCCTATCTGAAATTCATAAACATATGAAGCAAGGCCCTAGAAATGCATAATTGTTGTAGTAAAAGAGGTTGAAAATCCCTTTGAATCCTTAGAAGAATGGATGGGATCACAATGATGTGGTAAGGATTTCTTCCAGACAGAAGCATCGAGATGCCAATATAGGCGAATCAAGTGGGGATTTTTCCATAGGGTCATATAGATGAAAGACTACCTCGGTAGAGAAGACTAGTAGTGGAACAAAATCCACCATTCCTAATAAGACAAAGAGGAAGAATTGTCATATTTATCTAACTAAAGAATTCAATAAGGATAAGTCTTCCACAGTTAATGGAAAGACAAAGAAAGGATAATAAGTCGAAGCATGGATATTTGGTTTAAATAAGTACTTTCAGGTACATAATTACTCAAACAACACCAAGGAAATGATTGTCAAATTTAAACTAAATTAAGGGGATTCCATTTACTGCGAAGACCTTAAGGAAATAAAAGGACTAAAAACAATAAATGACGTGGGAACGGTTTGAGAAATAATTATGTTAGGATTACCTATTGGAAATGTATTATGATGAAAAAATCAAGGAATTCCATGAGCTTAAGTTGGGAAAAATTACCATGGATGCATATGATAAAATATTTATGGAGTTGTTGAGGTATGTCCAATACCTCAAGGATTATAAGGAGAGAATCCAACATTTTGTTAATGGGTTACTAGAGTCCTAAGAAGACAGGATCGCATTTTATCAACCCAAGACATTGGAGGACACTATTCAAAAAGAGAAGTGTTGTTATAATTAGTCTAAACATAAGAAAGTTCCTTCAAAATATTGGAAGAGAAGAGTGGATTCCATAAGAATGGGTTCAATTCATTCCCTTAAAAGAATTTGGGTAAAGGTGCGTGGTTGGGTCAGCCAAGAAGGAGTGTGAATCAAAAAAAAATTCCATCCAAGAGTGGAAACAAGCCAACAAAGAAGGGAAGAAAAAGAGTAGAGAATCCCAAGAAATGAGTTTTGAAATGTCATGGATGTGGAGAGCCACAAATTTTGATATATTTTCCCCACCGATAGCATTACAATCAAAGGGCGTATTATGTGCATGAGGCATCTAAACTCAACAATGTAGCCAAAAGTGTGTCGAGAATTTATACAGTTGTAGAGAATCAACAAGTAGACCAACAATCCTTTGTGGTGGAATTGGAAGGTAGTATTACTAAAAAATCCATCTATATTTTAATTGACTTGAGATCTAACCTTATTTGTATTTCACCTCAAGCATTTGAGGCATGTTCCTTATAGAAAAAGAATCATGCAAAAAGATGGTTGTTTCATTTAGCCACTAGAACAAAGGAGAAAGTGGATGAGGTAGTTGAATCATGTCCACTTGCAATGGATGGACTATAGACTCAGGAGATTCTGAATATCCTACCCCTAGGCTCATATCACATACTTTTGGGTATGGATTGGTTAGCTTCCCATAAGGAAAAGTGAATATGAGAAATGAAATAAAAGGATTTTGCAAGTCATTCAAAAGCCAATATCTATGAGGAAAATATCATCATGAGAGATCAATAAGTTCAACAGAAAAGGGTGTACCATGTATCCTATAAAAGTATTAAACTCACTAGAAAAAAAAGACTCAAAGGTTTAATATCACCCTATACTATGGGTGTTCAAATATGTGTTTCCAAAGGAGGTGCCTGGATTAACTCTGAAAATATATCTCAATTTTTCAATAGATCTAGTGCCTGGGGAAGTACCATCATCGAAAGTGACTTACAAGATGAGAACACGAGAGTTGATAGAGCTTAAGGTGTATCTAAAGGAAATGTTGGATAAATATTACATCAGGTCAAGTGTATCTCCATGGGGAGCACTAGCCCTATTTGTAAAGAAGAAGGATGGTACCTTGAGAATGTGCATCGACTATAGGTAGTTGAACCAGATAACCATCAAGAACAAGTACCCTTTTCCTACGATAGATGATTTTTTTTGTCATCTTAAGGGATCTTTAGTCCTCTCAAAGATTGATCTAAGGTCAGGATATCACCAAGTCAAAATAAAGGATGAGGACATCCATAAGACATCCTTTAGGAAAAGGTATGGGCACTATGAGTTTATTGTGGTTCCATTTTGGATTACAAATGCACCAACTACATTAATGTGTTTGATGAATAGTGTGCTCAACAAATATTTAGACAAGTGTGTCTTAGTGTTTATGGATAACATTTTGGTGTATTCCAAGAACAGAGAGGAGAATGAAGAAAATCTCATAATGGTGTTACATTTGTAAGAGAACACCGGTTTTATGATAATCTCAGCAAGTGTTATTTCTTTCAAGGAGAAATATAGTATTTAGGTTGCATAATATCTGTCGAAGGAGTGACAGTGGATCCAGAAAAGATTAAGGAAGTCGTGGATTTTCCTGCCCCTAGAAATGAGACAGAAGTAAGATCCTTTATGGGATTGGTTGGGTAATACAGAAGGTTCATAAAGGGATTTTCCAAGATTTGTAATCCTATTACTTCATTGCAAAAAAAGGGAATAAATTTGTATGGTCACTAGAATGTGAAGATAACTTCCAACATCTAAAGAAGGAATCGGTGGAGTTCTCATGCAAGAAGGGAAAGTGATTTATTATGAATCACAAATATTAAATGATCATGAGAAGGAGTATGTTACCCAAGATCTGGAGTTAGTATTAATCAGGCATGCCTTGAAGATGTCAAGGCACTAATTTCTTGAGAGAAGATTTATGCTAATGACATATCATTGTGGTATGAAGTACCTATTTGACCAACTAAGGTTGAATGATATATAGGCCAGGTGGATGGTGCTAATTAATGAGTTTGATTTTGAAATCAAACACATTAAAGGGAAATATAATAGAGTGACATATGCACTCAGTCGAAGTGTGTAGGATGTACACTTAGAAACAATGAGTGTAGGAGAGTTTGACATTCAAAAGAGGATTAAGACCCTCTTGCAGGAATATTAGTTATTCAATCAAGTGAAGGAAGGGTTATAAAAAGAAGCCAAGGAAAAGAGGTATGAAGGATATAATCTTGGGGCTTATAGTATGTTGTTGTATGTGCCTAATTTAGTATATTTGAGGCACTTGATTATGGGCAAGTTCCATAGAATACCATATGCAGGTCACCCTAGTTACCAGAAAATGGTGACAACCGTTACAAAACTGTTTTATTGGTATGGAATAAAGGAGGACATTTCCCAATACATCGTTAAATGTTTAGAGTGCCAACAGGTGGAATTTGAGCACAGACATCCTAATTGATTATTGCATCCTTTGCAAATTCCATAGTGGAAATGGGAAATAATTTCCATGGATTTTATTACATGATTTCCAAATACAATCAAACAACATGATGTGATCATGGTTATGGTGGATAAGTTGAGCAATGAATATCACTTCATCCCCATAAAATCCACTTTTAAATCCATATACATTGTTAACATTTTTATCAAAGAAATTTTTAGATTGCATGGTTTCCTAAAACCATAATCTCAGACAAAGATGTTAAGTTCACCTCGAATTTGTGGAAAAGATTGATTGCAAGATTTGAAACACATTTGGAATTTAGCATGGATTACCATCCTCAAATGGATGGATTAACCAAAAGGGTGAAAAAAATATTGGAAGACATGTTAAGAATGCATGTTATGCATCAACCTAAGCAGTGGCAAGAGTATCTACTGCTCGTAGAGTTTTCCTATAATAATGGTTATCAAGAATCATTGAAAATTAGCCTATTTGAGGTTATGTATGGAACAAAGTATAGAGTTCCAATCAACTAGGGCAGTCCAATGGAAAAATTCACACATGGACCAGAATTGATGAAAGAAATGGAACAGGTCATGGTTAAGATAAGGCAAAACCTAAATGTTTCAGAATATAGACAAAATAGATATGCTGATAGTAAGAGAACTAACAAAGATTTAAAAGTAGGATACCATGTGTATCTCCAACTGAAACCCAAAATAAGTTCCCTGAGAATGGGAGTCTGTGCTAAAGTAGCACCCTAATATTTTGGACCATTTGAAGTCCTTGAGAGAATAGCACCAGTAACATAGAGACTTGAATTAACACATAATGCTATATATCATAATGTGCTCCATGTATCTTTTTTAAAGAAGTATGTACATGACCTTAATTGTGTAATTTATTGTACTGTGATAAAGGTGGAACCAGAGGAAGAATTCAATATAGAACCCCAATGCATCTTGGAGAGGAAATAAACAATGCTCTAGAACCGAGCCATCATGTAGTTCAAGGTGCAATGAAATAACTTTGGAGAAGATGAAGCTATACGAGAGATGGAAGATTCCATGATATTGACATACCCATTTTTTTTACTGTATATTTGTATATACATGGTGCTTTAAACACTGAGGACAGTGTTTCTTTTAAGGGGGAGGGGAATGTAACATTCTGTTTCCCCCCAAGAATGTAATTATGCTAAAACCTCATATATTTGTGTTACAAAGAATGTAATTATGCTTTGATTTAATGAAAACAACAAACCATCGACTAAGAAGGAACAAACTTGACACTATTGGCCATGATACACCAGAGAGAATTAATGAATCAATGAATAATTGAATGGTAGGGTGAAGAGGAGATGAGATGTATTAAGTGAGGGAAATAGGAGGTTTGTTTGAAAATATAGCTTATGCTTGCAAAGCATGGAGAACCACCCAGCAACGTACCAAGACTGTAAGGAGCCATGTGACCAATAAAATAAGTTACAGAGGTAGTTAGAACAATTAATGACTCTTGGAATTATTTTTTAAGAAGAAGGAAGGCGCAATTGAATGACTGACAATAGGACACCAAGAGTTTTCCCCTTCAGATGGGGAATGATGGACTGCAGGTTGCATCGGACGGAAGGCCATGATAATTCCAAGGAGAGAGGTGGAGGAAGAGAAAAAAAGGAGGAGAAGAATAGACAGATTATTAGTGGTGGCATAGTAAGACATAACACGAAGAGGGTTAAAAGATAGAGTAAGTGAGTGACAAAATCACAAGATGAGAAGAACAATGTGGAGAAGCATTTAGAAACACACAATTGAAAAATAATTGATTCAAAGAAGGGATTTCCTTGAAGAAAACATAAATCTTGTCTGAGTTATTGATGATCACCTTGAACAAAGAAGACCCATATCTAGACTAAAGTAAGAATGAATACAAATTGGTGATTACTGAAAATAAATCGACATTGGAGAGGGGAGGTTGTTGAGGGATGTTTTAGTAGAGAAGGGGTTGCCTTATGTAGATTAAATATCGTTTAGATACGAATTGATAAACCTGTAGAGTTCTTGAGCTTAGTGGGAAGGGGGAAACTTCTTCTGTGTCAGAGGAAGAAGGAGAGTAACCTTCCTGGATCATCTCAAATTTAGAAATCAAGTTGAATCCTTCCCTTGGTGGTATCATGGCTTGGCTCAAGGGTGGATTGCTATAGAAAGTCACTCTACAATATGTCCTAAGGTTCGGAGGAAATGTGTCCTCTCTCCTTTAGTTGGTGTTGGTTATTTTCCATATTCGATAAGTGTTTAACTTGAATGTTGAATTGAACATGAATGATGTATGTGTGTAAATATAATATTTTCATGGGAAATGTAAATGTTTATAATTAATGATTCAAAATATTGTGAAATTGGAATGTGTTGTAATGGATATTAATGGATCCATTAAATCGTGAAAATGAATAAGTGTGGATTGGTAGCGTTCTTGAGAACCTTATGGATTTAGAGGAAAGATTGAAATATATGGAAAAAAACATCATCAAACTAGTGATGTGGGAGTCCTAATGGTCAGAGTATTGAAACAATCAGGATGTCAATGTGGAAATATTGAAATATATACAAGATATTCCCATTTTAATTTGAGTCACATGCGACAATTTTATAGTAATTTCAAACTCTTGAAGTTCGGGACTGAATCTTGCATAACCTTGAAAAATGGTTAAGTCCCAAATTTGTGGGTTAAACAGTGGAGGGACTTGTATTGACTCGGGACAATTGCGACCATCGATTCAGTGGGATGAGTAAATCTCAAACCTTTGTCGGAAAAATCATATTTTCGGGAGTGTGTGAGTTCTATGACTTATAAAATTCTGACGACAAGGAGGAAATATGAAGACGGAATAAGGATCGTCAATGTATCATAAATAAACCTAGCTAGTGTTGATTCGTCGATGCAATGGACATCATCATCAGATAATAAAAATATGGGAAGTAAGGGTTGTACTAGGGAGAGTCGATTAATATAAGGAACGAGATTTTATGAGAACTATCGATCAATGTTAAACCAGAGAAATCCTAAATTGTAGATATGTAAAAATCCCCTTTGAGCGATAGAAAGGGAACGTTGACCTCATGATGACATGGGTTGTTCACTTGGAAGCCAATGTATCTGAGTGTTTACAGGTGTCACCAAAGGATTGGTCAATCGATGAAAGTGGGTCTAGTTGGGAGAGGAGGTGATTTGGACCTTCGCTTTAAACCCTAGCCATAAGATCGACAGGTTGAGGAATCTCAATTGTCCATCAGAAGGGTGTTGGTCAAAGAGAGTGGAAGTTCTAGGGGAGGATGCACTATGATGACCATACTCCTAGGAATGATATGGGGTATTTATCATAGGCATCAAATCTACATGTCGTATATTTGTACCATTTATGTCAAAGGCATCAAATGTACATGTCGTATATTTGTACCATTGATGCCAGAGGAATCATATTCGAAGCATGGGAGTTGGTAAGGTTATGAATTTCCCAAGAGTGTTAACGAAAGAGAAGGTTCAGGAAGATATGAACCGTTAATCTGAGAGGAGGCAAGATTAAATCTTAACCATAGATCCTTGTGGGTCTTGCTTGTCAAATTAAAGAGGAGGTCAACAACATGGGATTTAACCATCATGAAAGTGATTGGAATCGATTCGATTAGAGCCATTAAAGTTGAATTCTAAAGGAACTTCGAATATGATATCTCCCTGATAGAGATCGTCATCAGGACATTCATCGTCGGGATAATTGATTTTTCATGGGAGACAAACCCTAATGATGATGATAAATGATTGGGAAGATAGAATCATGGAGTGTTGAGACAAGTGGTAGACAAGTGGTAGACAAGTGTCAGTTTCGAGTCGAAGGGAATGAGTGTTAAGGTGAGATGTGGCATGATGAGGCAGTGAGGTGGATTTGAGCATATAAGTCCATGAAACTTTGGGAGGTAGTATCCTTTGAAATAGACCTAAGTTTCAAGCATGGATAGAGTTGTTGGAAATATCTTTGTGAGATGAATCAATATGTGAGGTTTATTTAAAGAGATGATGTTCTTGGTGAAAGATAAATTTGGACACCCATCAGCCTAAATAAGGAATAGGGGTTTGAGCGTGTTACAAAAGCAATAAGAATAAATATTACATAAGGAAATGGAAGAATGACATACCTTGTTATGAAGGTTGTCCTTTGTATGCTATGGTTGTTGTGGTCCTAAAGTTCCATATCCAACTCCTGCAACCTACTTCCATCATACAAGGGACAAAACTATACCATTATACTTCTCTTCCTAGTGTTAGAATCCTAGATCTAGCTTGGATCTAACCCGATCTATGTTAAAATAAACAAGATCTAAACATTTATGTATGAAAATAAATATTCATAAGGGAAAACCAATGAAATATTAATCTAAATAACATAATTACATTAATATAATTACCTCTCAGTGTAGATGCATTCCCCTTTTCCCCTTTCTCCTTGCTCCTCCTCAGCTCTTCAATCAAGCTAGGAAACCAGATTGCAACTGATGTAGATGGAGAAGCACCTTTGAATTTTAGCATCTTAGATATGTAAATGATTCTTCCTCCATGTTGGTGCATAGTGGGTAGACCCAAGGTTCAACATGAATTCACCATCAAAACCCTCAGATACCGTCCCTTTTGGTATCACCTGGAAGTAGGTGAAGTCTCACCTGGGGTATCTATGGGAACCCCAAGAACCATGGTTCCGCATTGATGAAGGGACGAGAGGTAGTCCTCATAACCATATAGTTAGAATTTGTTCATTATACATTATATCAAGTGCACAAAAACATAATAACATGCAACATATTCATATCAACATAACATATATCATATGTGTAATAAACAAAACAATCACAACATAACACATATACACCATAATTTAATGTGGTTCACCCAATATGAGTTGCGTCCAAAACGACTGACTTCTTATTATTATTCAGAACATCCATTAAAAAATATGAGCATTGTGCTCATACATTATTCCCTTTCCATTCTCCCATCTCTCTATCTCCCTCTGTCACTCTTCACTCTTACCTATATCACATGCCTTTCATTCATTCCATACTTTCCTCCTATTTCTATCCCAAAACCCTTACATATTTATACAATCAAAATAGGGATTATCCTGTATCGATTAACCCAAAATGCCTAATGGAAAGTATGGAATGAATGAAAGGTATGTGAGATAGGTAAGAGTGAAGAGTGACCGAGGGAGATAGAGAGACGAAATAACAACAAGAGCATAATGTAAGAGCACAATGCGCATATTTTCTAATGGATGTTTTGAATAATATAATAAGAAGCTAGTTGTTGTGGACGTAGCCCATCTTGGGTGAACCACATTAAATCATGTTGTCTATGTGTTATGGTGTGATTGTTTTGTTTATTGTGCATATGATAATATATGTTTTTTTTCTATGAATATGTTTCATGTTATTATGTTTTTGCGCACGTGATATAAGGTATAATGAACAAAAGTTAAATATATGTTTATGAGGACTGTAACAACCCTAGTTGAATAAATGTTTAAAGATTATAAAGTAAAATTAATTAAAGGAAATAATTGTGGTTAACTAAGTAATACTTTAACTACAAATCACATTTAATGACCTGAGAAATAAATTTAAGAAATCAATGAGAAATGTTATAAAATGGTTGCGTATGCAGAGAGGGATAGCCTATGAATCCCGAGAAGATAAAAACATTAATGGAAGGATCAGGGAGGAGGACGAGAGCAGGTAAGGGAGTAATGAGGAGTCGGTGAAGGAGGAATAAGGGG
>ML785031.1:109041-128970 GCA_009831015.1 Picea engelmannii | reverse complement strand
GAGTTGCTAGAGGTTTTGGGCACGGGGGCCAGGATATCCATAGATATCCTGGAGCTAGGTAGTTTTCCTAGTTGGCAGGGAGGACAATAGTTTTGGGCAGTTATTTCTTGTTTGTGGCAGTGTTTATCTGTGTATTAGGTAGCAGGAGGGAAACATCAAGGCAACAAGGAAACATAAATTAGCATCAGAACTAGGTAAATTGTTAAGTTATGTATTTATTTCATTCTGAAATAAAAGCATTATTCATTGATAAATTTAAATTACTGAAGTTGCTATTATGAAGATTGTTGTTATGTGATGAAGTTATTAGCTCAGTTCATTAAATAAGTTGCTTATGAAAGTAAAATGATGTTTAGAAATATTCGGTTGTTACATATGGTATCAGAGCGTGTTAGTTCGAAATCTGGGTCTAAGGGCCAAAACCCCGAGTGTTAACTCCAGCCACGCTTAAACTACAAACAAAACACGTTCAATTTGACCCAATATGACTGATACATCATCCGAAAATATACTCAGGTAGTACCCCTAAGTTATCCAAGCAAATGATCTCATAGATATATCACAAGTAACCACTTTAGGCAATACCCTTTAACTGGATCCTGTATGGTCACTATAGTTTTAGTCTGAATATTCAAAGGAACACCCTTTAAAATAGAAGCAGCGAACCAGATAGTTTGAAGGATCATTTCCCACAAAATGGATACCCTTAAAGCAGCCGGATAAAGATATTAAGCACAAAAAAAGAGAAGTCATAACTTAATTTTATTTGAGCAATATTTGTCAATGAAGTTTCGGGTAAGATAGACACCTCAAATCGATGAAAATGTCGAAGGGAAGCTTCTATTCAAGGCTTGAAGTTGGAAAATTTAATGAATGCACGAATTACACTATATAAAATGCAAAAGGACATTTGCAGGATCTTGAAAAGGCCTACTTCATCTCGAACTTAACCAAATGAGGAACTGCCAATGCGCAGCAGGAAAAAGGAAATTTTGACGACTTGTATTGCATGAGAATGGTGTAAACTACTTGCCTATACTAAGCCTCGGTAATTTTTAATAATGTAAAAAAAAAAAATCTCAAGAACAATAGGCCAATATAAATTTAAACCATGCCAAAGAGAGAAATTTTTACACCGCGTAGAGTTTCATGCAACTAATCATTATCCCAAAGGAGATTTGTCTATTATGTAGGAGAACGGATCTGAGCCGTCATATCTTAGGTGAAATCTCGTCAGTCGTTAGATCTCGAGAAGTTGCGCAGGGTTTAAGTCCTAGTGTGCAGAGAATGAGTCTCGGAAGAGTCATCGGGATATCAGAGTCATCGGGGTTTTGTTAAGCCAGAGAATCGAGACCATGTGGTTCTCAAAATCCCGAGAACGGATCCTAGTCGTTGATCTCGGTAGGACACGCGTTAGCATTCTAGGGAGGCATCGAGATTTTACCCATCGAATATTTTAGGAGTGTAGAATCGTTGCGTCAAGGAATCGCGATCCGCGATTTCCCGATAGGATCAGAGCCATCCAGACAGCAGGGACACATGTCAGGAGATCCCGCAGATTGGGAGATCGGGGAATTGAAAGTCCCGTGCACATGACAATGGGAATCACGATATCTCGATACGTGATTTCCCGACGGCTACTAGGACAGAGTGGAGACCACCAGGGTTAGAGTGGTGGACAGGTGTCGTGCCACACCAAATGATCGCAGATCAGGGTTCGGGAAAAGACAAGTCCTAGAACTCATAGGTTTTGGAGTCGCGAACTCGCGAACTCCGATACACCGAGGGAGGACAAGTGTCAAAAGGTCATCTCTCGCAGGGGTCAACGCCAAGTGGCATCGGGGATCGGGAGTCGGGGATCCGTGAGGACAGTGGATCACGACAACGCAAGTGCCGATTTCCTGATGGAAAAATTCCCGATAAAAGTAAGGAACCTCGACAAGATCTGAGCCGTTCATTTCTAGGAGGCGTGTCATAGGATCCCGAGGAGTCAAGGTTCGACATATCGAAGTTTCCGGAGGAAAGAAACTCTTGCAGCTTGAAGTCGCGATTCGTGATATCCCGACGAAGGAGTCGTGTGGACCACGACGAGAGATAGTGGAAGACAGGTGTCAAAGGACCAGGTGTTGGAGCTGCAAGAAGAGATCACAGTCGTGGATCTCAGACAGGACTCACGTCAAGGATCCAGGAAGAGTTGGAGAATCGGGAAATCAACATTCCTGAGGTCGAAGGAAACAAGACATTGAAAGTCCTGAAATACCGATGTAATCAGGATCGTCCGTTGAAGGGACGCGTGGAAATCATCTAGCGCCATCGGCGAAAGATCCACAGGAGGGCTTCGTCGGGAATCGAGAGTCCCAGGAACACAGCAACAAGAGTTGCGAAATTGCGAAACGCGATTTTTCGATGAGCCAAGGGAAAATGGGGCCCACGGAAGGGTCAACCATGGACAGGTGGCAGATTTCATCGTGGGTCGGGATATCGTGAGTTTCGTGGACAAGGTGTCCATGCACTATGAAATCGCGAACCTCGAAAGCCCTATGTAATTAGCTTAACTCTTAACCCTTCATTAAAATAATTAATTAATGAATGTTTAATTAAGACTTAATCACATCGCGAAATCGAAGATCGGGGTTTTGCGATTCAAACATCGATTCTTTGTTATGGGGAAACCTCGAATCCCAATTTCATTAACATTTAACTTGCAAAAGTTAAAGTTGTAACCCACTAAATAAAATTTTATAGGGGTTGCTAAAAAAAAAAATTATATTCATTGACCAAAGGTAAATGCCTAAAAGCGTCGCAAATTTTGAATTGATGAAATTCTTGCTCGAGGAGGACCGAAACCCCCATGGGGAACCATAAGGCAACGCTCACATAGGAACCGGTCACATGGACCTCGACATAGCCGAAAAGGGGCGAATGCACAAGGAAGAGGCGCATCGGTTATCGGGATATCGGGAATTTCGTAGACACGGGATTCATGCAATTCAATATTGCGATATCCGAAACCTCGATAAGGGACAAGGCTGTGACCTTGTGATATAATGGTCATATGGACCAAGAACTTAGCCCGAAGGGCTAACGCACAAGTAACGCATCAGTAGATCGGTAATTGGGAGACTGCAAGGGCAGAGGTTCGTGACAGCGGAAGTCGCGAAACCCCGAATCCCGATAGAAAGTATGACGGTGGTCACATGGGAAAGGGTCGTATGGGCCTAGAACATAGCCAGGAGGGGCTAAATTCTGAAGGAAGTGCATCAGCATATCGGGGATCGCAGATCCCGTGGACAGGGGTATCAAGGTGTTGAAAACCCCGAAATCCCGATAAGGGATAAGACTGCGGTCACAAGGAGAGGCCGTGTGGACCATGAGCATAGCTTGAAGGGCTTATGCGATAGGAGCATATCGGGGATAGAAGAATCGCGATTCCTAAGGACTTGTGAGGTTCGACAATTGGAACCCCGAAACTCCGATGTAGGATAGGGCTGGGGTCACATGGAACAACGATCATATGAGAGGGATGTCTAGCCCGGAGGGCTAGCACATAAAGTGTCGTATCGGTGAATCGACAATCGGGAGTTTGAAGGAACAAAAATTCTCGACATTGGGGATTATGAAACCCCGAAGCCCGATAAACAGGATTCCTAGGAGGAAATTTGGGCACGGTCCTGGGAAGAGGCCGTGAAGAAATGGGAAAGACCTGCGGGTCGGATATTGACCAGTGATTCTCGGGGGGAATCCAAAGAGCCGCTTCGGCTCGATTGATGAAATTGAACGAACCTGTATACCCATAAAACTATATATATATATACACATATAACAACAGGTATACACAGATGAGTAAATTTATAAAAATAAATGAAATAAATTGAAATCAAAATACCAAAATCCGTACAGAGCTGGAATTACAGGCAAATCATTTTGTTTCAAAAGAGGAAATTACCATGCATTACCACAACGTAAGGAATTTTTATGCAAATTCTTGACTCAATCAACTCAGCGTTCTTCATGAAGGTACTGAATCTATGCACAAGATGACATACTGAATCGTGCCTCTTACCATACCTGAGAGCGAACTCCACAAATTGTACAGACTTGGGATTGGTTCCCAATATTATAGAGAGACTGGACTTCATGTCCTAGATCTTATCAGTGACCATATCAATATACTCTGTTTCTACAAATGATCAGGAAACAGATACAACAATACCCAACACTAGCAAGGTGCTCAGAACAATGGCAAGGATGTGAGCCATGGCAAGGGAGATTCTGGAAACCTCTGAACAGAGCAGATTCAGATCTATGGTGGACAAAGAATGATACGAGGAAAGCCCCGCCGATGAGAAAGTGGAGGCAGTGGAAGGACGCGTAGAGAGTCGAAAAGATGACAGGTGTCGAATGATGGGGTTAGATATGAGGAAGCTTGAGGAAGCCAGACGAGCATGTGGAACCCATGCGTGCCCAAATCCTTGTGCGTACATTTAATTATTTTTATATATGATTTAAAGTTTTAAAAAATTATTTAAAATAAATTAAATAAATTAGTATAAATAATTTATATATAAACAAGGTCAAGTTAGTTTAAATTAAAATAAAGATAATTTGGGTTAAATTAGTGTAATAATAATTTTAAATTAATTATTTTATTTAAGTGTAAAGTTAACCTACCTTAAAGTTTGATGTTAACCAAGCTTAGACGCTTAATCCTAACCCAAACCTAGCCAATCCCCTAATGGAGTAATGTCTGTTTACAGACAAGTAAAGAAAACTTACGCCTAACCCTGTTTCTAAGTTTAAGTAGCACCAAAATGAAACGTCCTTGAACTCACCCGGACAACTTTGGGGTGATGCAGGTTAAGTCATACAAGATGGTCAGGACTCAAAGGGGTCGAGGCAAGGGAGCGTCGTCACGGGCACCACCAACACCACCAACACCACCAACGCCACCAACGCCACCAACACCACCACCACCACCACCACCATCGCCTGAACTATTAACGAGACTCTAAAGGGGAGCCAACCAGTCCCTACTGAAGTGGAACTCCCACCGTCTGGAACGGGTAATCCAAAAGCATCAAGGAATTCAAGGGGATAATTTCCACCTGAAGACATCACGCGAGAGTTGCAGAAGATCAAACTTCTATAGTTTGTCGGAGGTCGTGCCAGTGAATGCGCAGAAGCATGGTTGGAAGGAACAACAAGGTGTTTTGCCTTAAGAGACTATGCGTCCAACTCGAAGGCAAAGATCGCAATTTTTCAGTTAAGAGATAGCGTCTTGAACTGGTGGGGCAACTTGGAAAGACAACTACACCTTACCCCAGGCACAGTATCTTGGGAACTTTTCGAGGAGAGGTTCCGAAGGAAATATCTACCAGCATACTACGAGGAGCAACAGATAGGGGAATTTCATGCCTTAGTACAAGGAAACAGGACTGTAGAAGAATATGAGATCAGGTTTATGGAACTTGTCAAGTACGTTTCGTATATGGACAATGACCAACGACAGGCAGAGCACTTCATCTACGGATTGAACCCGAAGATAAGAGCTATGGTGTGGATGTGGAAACCGTCTTCAGTAGCGGATGTGGTAGAAAATGCGCATTACGTGGAAGAACACATGAACTTAACAGGGGGTACAAGATTGACATTTTCGCATTGCTCTAGATTTGTAGGAAAGACCCCGAGGAAATTTCCTAGGGGAGGGGGCTCAAGGCCACCACCTTATGGTAACAGAGTCGTGCCAAGGATAGTAGCTGCAGGGATTTCAATGGAAGCTAGTGTAGCATCTCGTTCATCACCAATGGTGTAGACAGGTCCACGATCATCTTAGGGAACAAGTAGTAGGGGCAGGGGTTCCAGGGGAAGGAACTCATTTAGGAATCAGTCACATAATGGTGCACCAGTTCAATCTCATATTACCTGTTGGAGATGCGAAGGACCCCATTACCAACGGGACTGTCCAAATTTACAATCCGGGTTCGTACATAGAGAAGGAAAGGCCCCGATGGGGAGAGCAAGTGGCAACCACCAGATTTACGCAGCGGTTAATAACCGCTAGGCCGAACATCAATCCACCATAGTGGAGTCATTAGGTACGCTAAATCATATCAATGTTAAGATTTTGTTTGATTATGGTCCGACAGATAGTTTCATTTCACCATCTACATTAGAAAAGAGTGGGCTGGCAGCCTACGAGCACTATGACTTTAAACAAGTCGAGATGGCTTCGGGAGAGAAACAAGTTGTAGGACCTAGTGTCGATAATTGTATAGTAGACCTAGGAGTGTGCACTACCAGGTTGAAAGTATACATCACTGCCCTTGGGGCATATGACCTAATCATTGGAATGGATTGGTTAGCAGCTCATCGAGCTTTGGTAGATTTTTTCGCAAAAAGGGTGCTTTGTGTCGATGATGAAGGAAAACCAGTAGAGATCCAGGGTGTACAGAGAAAAGTATCATTACCCTTTATATCAACTATGAAGGTCAAGCGATGCTTGAGACAAGGGTGTCGACTGTATGTAGTGGAAGCAGTGAATGAAAGGAAGGGACCCTGATTAGATCAGTACCCGGTATTGTCATAGTTTCAGGATGTTTTTCCGAACGAGTTACCAAGGTTACCTCCGGAGAGGGAGCTTGATTTTACTGTTGAGCTAAAACCTGGTGTAGAACCAATATCCAAGACTCCGTATCGGATGATGGCACCGGAACTTTGTGAATTGTAAATGCAATTGAAGGAGTTACTGGACTTAGGGATAGTAAGTCCCAATGTCTCACCTTGGGGCGCACCGGTAATTTTTGTAAAGAAGAAGGATGGATCCTTACGACTGTGCATAGACTACAGAGACTTGAACCATGCTACAGTGAAAAATAGGTACCCAATGCCGCGAATAGATGACCTCTTCGATCAGATGAAAGGAGCAACGGTATTCTCAAAGATTGATTTGCGATATGGGTATCATCAGTTAAGGATTAAGGAAGGTGATATCCCAAAAACTGCCTTCCGAACTCGGTTTGGACATTACGAGTTTGTTGTAGTACCTTTCGGATTGACTAATGCGCCAGTAGTGTTCATGAGCCTCATGAACGGCGTATTCCGGAAGTACTTAGATCGATTTGTACAAGTTTTTCTGGATGACATTCTCATCTATTCCAAGAATGAAAGAGAACACGAGGAACACTTGCGAATAGTGTTGTCTTTCCTTAGGGAGAACAAATTGTATGGGAAGTTGTCGAAGTATTCCTTCTTCTAGAAAGAGATCCACTATTTAGGTCATATCATTTTTGGCGAAGGAATCTCGGTGGACCCAGAAAAGGTAAAGGCCATTATGGAATGGCCAGTGCCGAGAAATGCCCATGAGGTGAGAAGCTTCATGGGGCTAGTGGGTTATTACCGGAGATTTGTGGAAGGATTCTCAAAAATAGCGAAACCCATCACCACTTTGCAATACAAGGGGGTCAGGTATGAATGGACAGAAGAATGTGATAGCGCATTCATTGAGCTTAAGAGGTTATTAACTAGTGCGCCAATTCTACAAGTGCCAGATATGGAAAATGACTTCATGGTCTGCACGGATGTCTCAAAATAGGGGTTGGGGGCCGTGCTAATGCAGGATGGAGGAGTGATAGCTTATGTGTCAAGAAAGTTGAAGAAGCACGAAGAGTTATACGCGACTCATGATTTAGAGTTGGCAGCTATAATGCTAGCATTGAAACTTTGGAGGCACTATCTTGTGGGATGAAACTTTGAGCTCAAGGCAGACCATCAAAGTTTAAAACATCTCTTCACTCAAAGAGATCTGAATGCCAGACAAAGGCGATGGAGTGAGTTTATGAGAGAGTATGATTTTGGTATTTCATATATAAAGGGAAAGGAAAATGTGGTCGCGGATGCCTTGAGTAGGAGACCATGTATCTTTTCCTTGGTAACCTTAAAGGTCAGTCTGAGGGAACATGTGTTGACACAACTACTAGGAGACAGTTGGTATTTAAAGGTTACTTCAAACCTCCAGAGAGGGAGGTAGTTAGACCCAAAGTATGAAGGATATAATCTAGAAATAGACGGATTGTTAAGATATTGAGGAAGGATGTACATCCCGGAGAATGGGGATATTCGAAGCATCATATTGAAGGAAGCCCATAGAGCACTTTATTACGCACATCCGGGTGTGAAGAAGATGTACACAGAGATGAAGAAACTCTTTTTTTGGGTAGGCATGAAGCGCGATGTAGTCCATTTCGTCGCCAGATGCCTAGAGTGTCAACAAGTGAAGGCCGACCACCATCACCCGACAGGCCTCCTACAACCACATGATGTTCCTATGTCCAAATGGGAAGTCATTTCTATGGATTTTGTTGTGGGGTTTCCGCTCACATCTCATAGACACAATGCCATTCTTGTGATAGTGGATAAGTTAACCAGGAGTGCTCATTTCATTCTGGTTAGAGACACCTACGATGTCACTAATGTGGCATGAGTGTTCATAAGAGAGGTTATCCATTTGCATGGGATACCAAAGAAGATCATTTCAGATAGGGACTCCAGATTCACTTCTAGATTTTGGACAAGTTTACAGTCAGCATTGGGGACTCAATTGAACTTAAGCACAACTTATCATCCTGAAACAGATGGGCAAACTGAGAGAGTAAATCAAGTCATGAAAGACATGCTTAGGATGTATGTAATGGATAACCAAACCCAGTGGGAGAAGTACTTACCTTTGGTAGAGTTCGCCTACAATAACAGTTATCATAGTTCCATCAGAATGCCACCATACGAAGCTTTGTATGGAAGGCCATGCAGAACACCATTGAGTTGGGATAGACTAGAGGACCGAGTGACAGTTGGGCTAGAATTGATTCAGGAAATGGAGGAACAGGTGATTCAGATCAGGCAGAGGCTAAAGGAAGCACAGGATAGAYAGAAAAGTTATGCGGATGCACACAGGACYGATCRAAATTATGAAGTGGGGGACCAAGTTTTCATTCGTATCAGGCCTAATAAGAGTACCATATGGTTCGGGAAGGGGAAAAAGTTGTCACCTCGGTTTATAGGGCCATTTAAGGTCCAAGAGAAAATTGGACCCGTTGCCTATCATCTCGTACTGCCACCCCACTTGCATAAAACTCATAATGTGTTTCATGTATCTGTTTTACGTCATTATGTTGCTGATGAATCACATAAACTAAATTGGAAAGAATTGCAGGTATCGGACATGGGAACCCTCATGGTAGAACCGTTACGCATATTGGACCGTAGAGTCCGACAGCTCAGAAACCGTCTAGTAGATCAAGTTAAGGTCCAGTGGGACAAGTATAGTCCAGGATCTGCTACTTGGGAGGACGTCGAGACACTACAGCGAGACTATCCCTCACTACTTTGACCACTTCGAGAATAAGTTTCTCGAAGGTGGGGTGTATGTAACACCACCTTTTGACTTAGACAGCCAGGACTACCTGAGGCCTATACACTTTATTTCCTAGTCACAGTAAAACTATTAAGTGATACACATAAACTTTAAACTTGTGAACTGTAATGAATGATTAAATGTTGTTGATGATAATGCATGTAATGCGATCTATTATGTGAACGTAAATTTTACAAATGTTTAAATGTTATTGATGATGATGTATATAATGCGACATATTGTGAGAAAGTGAAATTGTTGAATGTTTAAATACTATTAGAATGATGTTGGATACGATGAAATCTATTTTGGGTAAATGATAATCTTGTGAATGGGTGACAAGTATGAATTATGGGATATTGTGAAATCTAATTCTAATGAGAAAGACTTGAAGTAAATGTATCGGTATGGAGATACCAAATTGAAATGATGATAGTATGCCATTATATGATGATAATGCATAGAAATGTATGAGTTTGTGTTGCAGACTAATCTACAGGTTATGGGCTATGAAATAGCCAAGTGATAATGATGATGAAAGTGGATATCAGGACCACTAACCGAGAAACATTATGGTATCAATAATGTATGTGAAATTTATTTTGACTTGGATGCATTGCTATGATATGTGGACTAGTGCATGATTTTGGTACTAACACTGCCCAAAACCGAATAAACGATGACAAAACCTCCAGCAACACGGTGCCCCTATATGTTCCATTGTAGGGTGTTGACCCTAGTTCTGTTAGGAGGGGTGGAGGCATTTCCCACCGTGTATCCTCCATTGTAGGGTGTTGACCCTGGTTCTGTTAGGAGGGGTGGAGGCATTTCCCACCGTGTATCCTCCATTGTAGGGTGTTGACCCTGGTTCTGTTAGGAGGGGTGGAGGCATTTCCCACCATGTATCCTCCATCGTAGGGTGTGGACCCTAGATATGATTAGGAGGGGTGGAGGCATTTCCCACCGTGTATCCTCCGAAACTTGAAGTCATGGGAGAACGGTGCTAGTTCACGCTCTCCAAGACATGTGATGATGACTGTCAGTTGCCTGCTAGGGAAGCTTGGTTGAGATAACGACACTTCCACTTACGGGTTCTATTTGGAGTTAGGTCAATATAGTTGACGCTCCAAGATAGTCTAGCAGAGGAAGGATAGGAATGGAGATGGAAGTAGGCTAGGAAGGAAGGATGAGTAGTAATAGTTGAGACCTCATGGAGATCGGTCTTGTGATGAAATTTAATGTCTTCCCTTCAAAAAAAAAGAAGGAGAAATATGTATATATGAATATTCATTAATACGTAACTAAACCACAGTTGTTTAAAATAAAATTGTTAAACCGGATAATTGTAATTAAAGAATTTCTCAAACAATTGATTGATTGTTGTCTTTTATAAAAGACTAGTTTTGCTGACTGGATTGAATGCATATATAAATTACTAAAGGATGACGGTCTTGATTATTAGTACATGCACGAGATTTGCATGTACTAGCTACACATGCATTTCTTGTACATATACACTAGTATGTATGAGCTTTCTTGACTTACTTACTGATAATGTCAGTTACTTGTTGTGAATGTGTGAACCATGCTCTTTTCCTTTGTACCATCAGATACCTTAACTTCGGGACGAAGTTTCTTGAAGGGTGGGTGTATGTAACGACCCTAGTTGAATAAATGTTTAAAGATTATAAAGTAAAATTAATTAAAGAAAATAATTGTGGTTAACTAAGTAATACTTTAACTACATATCACATTTAATGACCTGAGAAATAAATTTAAGAAATCAATGAGAAATGTTGTAAAATGGTTGCGTATGCAGAGAGGGATAGCCTATGAATCCCGAGAAGATAAAAACATTAATGGAAGGATCAGGGAGAAGGACGAGAGCAGGTAAGGGAGTAATGAGGAGTCGGTGAAGGAGGAATAAGGGGGGGAGGACTGTTGGACTTGCGGGGGGGCAAAGAGTTTCTAGCGGTGGCTTTTGATGAGTTGAGGCACCAAGTTGCTGGAGGTTTTGGGCACGGGGGCCAGGATATCCATAGATATCCTGGAGCTAGGTAGTTTTCCTAGTTGGCAGGGAGGAAAATAGTTTTGGGAAGTTATTTCTTGTTTGTGGCAGTGTTGATCTGTGTATCAGGTAGCAGGAAGGCAACAAAAAAGCAGCAAGGCAACAAAAATTAGCATCAGAACCAGGTAAATTGTTAAGTTATGTATTTATTTCATTCTGAAATAAAAGCATTATTCATTGATAAATTTAAATTACTGAAGTTGTTATTATGAAGATTGTTGTTATGTGATGAAGTTATTAGCTCAGTTCATTAAATAAGTTGCTTATGAAAGTAAAATGATGTTTATAAATATTCGGTTGTTACAAGGACTGTCTCACATCCCTTGATCGTTGCGAAACCTGGCTCTTGCAGTTCCCATAGATACCTTGGGTGAGACTTCACCTAATTTTGGGTGATGTTGAAAGAATCGATATTTGATGGTTTTATTGGTGAATTCATGTTGAACCCTACATGCCAACACTCCCCATGCTCAAGTTTTTCCTTCCTTATATAGATCCTTGGAAGAGGCTTGGAAGAGATTTTAGATCTTCTAGACACCAATGGAGACTCTAATTTTGTGAGTTCCAAGGCTCATGCCTCCAAGAACAAAATCATCCCTCATTTTCCTCTTTAAAACTCCACGAGTCTACAGGTTTACAGAGGGTGTCGCAGGTTTCACTATTTTTTACCAACAACATGTTTCTTATTGTCCACGTATGACGAACAATGCCTTGCAAAAGTGACCTAAATCTTAAGATAGAGTTGTGTCTTGGCTTGCACCTTCTGTTGTATTCCCCTTTGGTCGTATAGTGTGGAAATTAAGGCTGTAACAATGAGGCCTATGCTTTTCTCGCTTTTCTTCAATTATGAAAATCAAATACAAAGAAAAGGGTGGGGGGACACTCACTAAGGAGTTCCCTATGACTCTGTGGCATGAATGACTATTACAAAATTTCATACCTCCTCTATTATGCTCTCAAATTACCACTCCTAGATGTTTTTCTAAACTATGGAACAAGTACAATGCTAAAGAATGGAAACCCTTCTCTTCCTAGCTGCTTGGTATTTAACATATCCCAATAGTCATTTAGGGTTAGGGTTTTTGCATCATAAACCCTCAAATAGATATAAGTGTTTTGGACCTTCTAGAATGTTCTTGAAAGTCCACACATGGCTAACCCCACATCTGTGAGTAATGATGGATAATGTGGCATCCGCTTGTACCATGGTGGTCAACAAGGTGCATCAACTTGCGGGAAGCATAACATCCGCATACAAACTCTGATTGAGGTGATTTTTGCACGGTTGGAAAGGTCTTGGTGTTTGAACAACACAAAAGCGCTATGAACTATATTCATAAATTTTTAACCCCTCAAAATGTTTTATGATGCCTTAGATGGATGTGGAAGGTTCTAGACCCCAAATCTCCCAACCAAGATCTATCACTAAAATGGGCCCTACAAGTGAGCTTCTCTAGTTTTTCTTACCCAAAAAATACCAAAATAAATGACAAATTATATAATGATCCAATCCTAATTAATATCTATATTTGTTTTTAACAAATTTATTATGTTAATATACTATTCTAAGTAAAAGATTGAATTGCTATACATTAATGTCAATAGTTTGTCAATAGTTCTTGCACAATAAAATACATAGGTGCTATTTCTTACCACCATGATTGATGCACCTTCATAAACAGACTCAAGTAAAGCATCTCCATATTTTCCATATAAATGATTAGTGTGACTAGATGCAAAGATCTCTTGAATCACACGGTAAGCCGTGATCAATAGGATGATGTCAAACCTTGAGGTTAACAAAAAAAAAAAAAACATTTTTTCTCTGAAACACGAGAGTTATCCCAAAACAAAAATATTTTTTCTCTGAAACACGAGTATCCCAAAATAAAATAATTTTTTCTCTAAAACACGAGTATACCATAACTTCGATTAGTTTATTCATCGTTGAATTCCCATACGCGTGTAAATATTTTAATTTATCAACGCAATCCCGTAATGCGCGTGCTTGAATCGTCCAAATTTTCAACTTTCCTTTATTTTTCTTGAACTTTGATACGCCTTTGCGTCTTAGATTACTAGTGGAGATAGCAACCAGCACTTTGCATATGTACATATTTTATATTTGATTCCATCGCACATTCATCAGTGGCCTATTTAATCATAATGTGACTTGAATTATTTAAACTAAAATCCAGAATTACAAAAATGGTATGATTTAAATGATTTACGAAGTAATATTTCCAGGAAAAAATAATGTATTCGTTCATATAAAAGAAATATAATATAATTTAAGTGTGAGATCACCATATTAAATTCATGGAAAAGCATGATGACATATTTTTTAATCTCTATCAATCTTTGAAATATGCAATATAATGATAGTCAAAACATTAAAGTAGGATCACCAAAAAGAAGGGAATTCTATACAATATAAGCAATTGGAGAAATACTAATCATGTATATATTATATAAGCAATTGGGGAATTACTAATCATGTATAATAATGTAGACAATGATGGATGATATTACTTGTAATATTAGTCTGTGGTTTAAGAAATTGCAATTTATGGGTATCTAATTTGTCAAAAATAAATTTAGGATGATCTTATTTGGGTCACATTAATCCTTCACATTGATAGATTGAAGCTTGACGACATTACATAATGAAATCTTCAAAATCCAATTTAGCAAATAATATTTAACTTATAAGGATAATTATTAATAATTATTACTGTGTACATTAAGATTGGAATTATTTTTTATATTTGGGATTTAAAAAAATATTAAAAAAAGAATAATTGTTTTATTTTAATATTTTATTTATATATTTAAAAATATTGGAAAAGATTTTTAAAATTGTTATAGTTTCAATGAATTAATATATTAACAATATTAATGTTGTTATAAATATTTTGAAGTTAAGATTTGACTTACCATATGCACAACACTCATAAGAAAAGAGATATTTTAGGAACTATCCAGTTATCTCTTTAACTATGAAGTTTAAGAGTTTGTTCTTAGTTTAGTAATGTTGTTTTTCTTCTTTAAGCTAGCTATAACAAAAACATGTTTTGATATTTTTTATTGGAATCAATGACCTTTTTATAATACTTTAATTATCTAGAATCTTTTATTTCTTCATCTCATCCAAATTCCTCCTTAAATTTAGATGTGATAATATTTTTAATAATAATATTATTATGGATAGTAACATTCCCCTTTATTCTCTAATGATTTAATCAAAATCTAGCATCAATATACCAAGGTTTCAAAGAATTCTAATCAACCTCTTATCTTTCATGTTAATGATAATGATGATGATTATTAACATTCAATGAGACCAAATTTGTTCTATGAGACCTTAGGAAAGATAAGTAATTACTTGAATTGCTTTATAATTTTATTCCTGTCCTCTAAAATCTCTTAGCTTTTAGAGAAATGTTCCTAAATCACCACAATTTTGATTAGTTAAAAGGTTAGGAAGATTGATATTGTAAGAAATGTTTTGAAGTTGTGATTGCAGACAAATTTTCTTTCATCTTGAACCCTCTAAGTGTCATGAAGATGAAAAATTATTTTGACTCGTGAGGTTTCAAGAATTTTCCAATGCCCTATTTCACTATGGAGCTCATGAGAGTTTGTTCTTATTTAGCAAGATTTTCTTATTTAGGCTAATTAAAACAAAGAGCTACTTTTGATTTTCTAAATTAGGGTTGATCACCTCCTTATAGTATCTTAATTTCTTTTATCTTTAGATAATTATTTCTTGCACATTTCTCCTTAATCTTAGATGTAACAATATTTTTAATATTATCTTATTCTACAAAATGGTCACATCCTTTATTCCGAAATGATTTAGTAAAGACTTGGCTTCTTTATGCAAATATTTCTTAATCCACATGTGGTTTTGACTAGAGTTTGAAGAAATAATACAAAGCTTGTTGTCTTCCTTGTTGTTTATATTTTTCTTGTATGTTATGTAGCTAGTCATAGTTGTTTCTATGTGGAAGATAGGATATAGTGTAATGTCTTAAATTTTGAGATTATAAGTTATAAAACACATTTGGTTTTTTTCTCTCTTACTCCATGATTCTGTAGAGATGTTGTAACCCCAATTTTTACAACCATATAAGATAAGGGGAGTGGTGATATTATCAAAGAGGAGTTTTTTCTTATCCCATAGCCAAAGTTCCACTAAATCACGTCTATTTTCAAATCCATAATAACCATTCTACCCTCCATTTATCCTATTCTCAATGATATAGTTTCGGTTAAGCTTGTGATGAAGATCTATTCCTAGATATTTGTATGGAGTCACTTCCTCCAAGCTATTTTTTTCATACATTAAACTAGTGTAAGTGATATTTTTGGATTTAATTATCATAATCTTCATTTTATTAGTGTCAATAGTCATACGTGTACTATAGAAAAAATGCTTGAGAATTTTTAGTTTCTTGTTGAGATCATAGTGACTTTTTGCTATAAGAACAATATCATCAACATAAATAAGAAGGATGATTACTATACCATCTATATTTAGGTCAACAAAATTGTCTTCTTCCGAAAAACCTTCTAACTTGTCAATGTATATGCTTAAAAGGGTAAGGGGAAGGCAACAACCTTGCTTAACTATTATATTGTAATTGATTTTTTCCAACTAGCTCTTGTTATTCTTGAAATTTGCAATAATGTTCTCATACATCGTTATCCTAATATCTCTCAACTTAAAATGAATTTTTAGCTCTTCTATTCTATTTCGCAAGTTAGTCATAGGCACTATGTCAAACGTTTTTCTAAAAACAAGGGAAAAAATAGGAGATTAGTTTTATTATTGTGGAAATCCTCCATAATGATCCTAAGCATAACAAGGTGGTCTGTAGTTGAATGATATATCCTAAAATTTATCTTGGCCTTTAGATCTTTTTCTATGGCTTTCTAGCCATACATTGTTCTTCTATTCTACAATAGTTCCATCTAATTTGGATAAAGGGGGGTTGATTAGAATGGTCCTATAATTAGAGAGATTGTTTTATCCTCACTTTTAAATATAGGTATAGTGATGCTTTGAGTATAGGGTTTATGGAATCCCTTCTTGACTATTAAATTGAAGAGCTTGTGGAAGTGAGGGATGACGATATGCCCTCTAATTTGAATATTTTTCTCGATAGCCTTTGATATCCTTATCTTTCCCTTTTCCAAACTTTTTAACCGCAAATTCCATGCCTTCTATAGAAAAAATTTCTTCCTCTGTAGAAAGGGTTTGAATGTTTTCCATGACATCATGGGATTCATAAGCTTTTTAAGGTAGGAATTCTATGCCCTCAAGGGAATCATATTGTTTTCTTTAGTTTTATTGGTCAAAAATTATCTCCATAATTTTTTACGATCTAACTTAGATAAATGTTAGGGATTTTCACATGTTTACCTTCTCTAATTTTAAAGACTCATTGGAAGAATCCCTAATGTATTTTCTAGCAACCTTACACTCTTTATCATATTGAGGGTTGGCAATTTTATTTTTCTTTTTACACAATATCTAAATAGAGAACTTGTTAATATAAGTAGAGAGGGTTGTCATAAAATTATAATAGACACCTCCAATATTGTCCTTATTTGATAGAAGACTTAATTCATTATTTAATTCCTTTAAATAATATCAACTTTATTATTGTTGAATATTAAGTTATTTTGGTTATTAGAATTCTCTTTGATGGAGTTTTTGTGGATGACAATGTTCAGAGTTAGGATTAAATAATATCAACTTTATTATTGTTGAATATTAAGTTATTTTGGTTATTAGAATTCTCTTTGATGGAGTTTTTGTGGATGACAATGTTCAGAGTTAGGATTAAAGGCCTATGATAAGAGTTGGGATCATGCTCATTCAAGATGTCAAAATTTACTATTTGGTTAAATAAGTGCCAATGCAGGGTTGTTCCTGCCTAAAAATTTTTGGTGCATATATTTGAATTTATGCATAACGATTAATTACAACATTGCATGCTAGGATCTTGAAGATGCTTATAGCAATACCAAAAAATTATAATGTTGTATGTTAAATTATTTATGAAAATTACCATAATTATAGAGAAGAAATATAAAATTAATGAATTTTATTTACCAACAACTTAAAATTGCATGAACATGCAAGTTCGTTTTTCTTAATGAATTTTAATTACCAACAAATCAAAATTGCATGAACATGCACATTCATTTTTCTTATGCCACCAAAGTGAACATCCTCACACATAATTAATAAAGTTAATAGTTACAAAGGTTAACATATTACTATACATTGAAGAGATTATGTGCTTAAATCAAAATATAAACTCAAGTAATCATCCATATCAGATTGTTATTGTTTTTTTAATGTTTTGACATGATTAGATAACAACTCAATTTTTTTGATAATGTAACTTTATTCATAACCATTTGAATAACAACCATACACTTGTTTCCTCCTATTCTAAAATATGATGGTATTTGAATCCTACCATTATGTTGGTTTTATACAATATTCATTTAACATTAGTTGTATTCAATTTTATGTGTTGTATTCAATTTTATTAATATTGATAATGACTTAGTATATTTTGTGTAAATTTTGTAATTATTAATTTTTTTCTACCATGTTTGAATGTTGTAATTGTTGTGTGTGTGTGTGTGTGTGTGTGTGTGTGTGTGTTCATATCTCTATTTCTCACAAAATCAATGATTTAGTGATTTACATGATATTTTCTAATGTCAATTCTCATGAATTGAGATATACGGAAGGAAAATGAAAAGCTATCAATTATTGGAATTATTAATAAACCTAAAATTTAATAAGGAAGAATAAAGAGAACAAGATCATATAATGATAACCATGGTGATAATTGAATTTACAAATAGTTGGGACCAAACCTTTAATGCATGTTGTTACCATGTCTAGAAATTTGCAATCAAAAAATATAGTTCCATATATATGTCATTGTCATTTGAGTGGTTAAGCTCTAAATTTTCATTCACTATGTGTGCATCCAACTCAAGTGGCCTCATGGTACCTGGGATTGAATCATTGGTCCACATTATTGTTAAAGAGATCACAAGGCATGGGAGATGGAGACTACAACCATGAAACTTCATTCATGGATAATCTACTAGGAAGTGTAGATATGGGTTCTACACAACCATGTATGCATTGCATGGATGGTCTACCAGGAAGTATAGATATGCTGGTCTACCAAGAAGTGTAGATATGAGTTATGTACAGTTATGTATATAAGTTATAGAGAGTTATAAATTTATAGAGATACATATATAGAGGAGGAAAATCCTAAAATATATTACGATATAACATATGCAGATATGGGAAAAAAGGCTCGGCCACAAAGGATACATCAAGCTAGAGTGAATAGTCGGAGATAACAAACATTTCTCATGAAATACTCATAATTGTAAATTTTGTTACGAATTTTGTTACAAGATCGCATTGCACATCACATCAAATATATGTCATCACATATATTTATTACAGTGACATGAATTTAATGTACTAGTTATCTAATATTAAAACTCTAAACTTAGGTTAGCAAATTTTCGAAAAAAATTGTATTGTGGGTGTGTTCAATGATTAAAACTCAAAACTTAAGCATAACCTAAGATTGAAAAAACTGCATAGCAAAAAATTATCAAATTAGTCACTCAATAAAATATGTGACAAAAGAAATATTTGTAAGCAAAGAAAAAGTAATGGATAGTCAACCATAAATACAAGCCACTTTATTAAACCATCTCAAATTATTAGAATTTCTTGTATTTGTTTTTAAAACAAGATCCTCATCTATTTATAGAAAATTAAGATTGAAATTATTACTTAAAATAATAATTTTATTAATTATTAATTTAACATGAAAAACTCCTATGAAAAAAAATAGTACCTTCATTTCTCAATTCTAAATATCCTAATAATATTATATTTATTCATTAAATACTTAATTATAATCATAAAAATGTTAGTATCGTACAAACATTATATAAAAAAATTAATAAAATTCATATTTATTCATTAAATACTTAATTATAATCATAAAAATGTTAGTATCGTACAAACATTATATAAAAAAATTAATAAAATTCAAAATTTCCTATATGTATAATGTAGGAACATGCATTTATATAATGTATAATGTTATACGAATTCAAGATATTATTTATATTGAGAGCGACGTATTCAAAGCGTTCATGTATGAATCAAGAAAAAGGAATACAAATGAAACAAATAGCAATGACAAATTCTAAGAATACAAATAAACTGAATAGCATGTGAAAAGTTCTAAGAATACAAATGAAACAAATAACATGTGAAAGATCCTCTAAACATGGACAATAGCATGAAAAATTCTAAGAATACAAATGAAGCAAATGACATGTGGAAATTTTTCTAAGGACAATCTTTAATTAATAAATT
>ML785031.1:61261-85946 GCA_009831015.1 Picea engelmannii | reverse complement strand
TGGACCCTACCCTGTACAAAAGTTTAGTAGGCAGTTTGTTGTATCTTACAACAACTAGGCCTGATATTATGTATGCAACTAGCCTTGTTTCCAGATTCATGGAATCTCCCAAAGATTCTCATTGGAAAATGGCGAAACGGATTCTGAGATATATTGCAGGAACTTTCAATTTTGTCTTATGGTACACTAAATCTGATAGTAATCAACTTTCTTCTTACACAGACAATGATTTTGCAGGTAGCCTAGATGACAGGAAAAGCACCTCAGGACATGTTTTTCACCTGGGCACGAACCTGATCTCATGGGCATTAAAGAAACAACCAATTGTATCAATATCTTCTGCAGAGGCAGAGTATGTTGCTACTACTTCAGCTTCCTGTCAATATGTGTGGCTGAGAAGAATATTGAAAGATATGTCACATACATAAAAGGATCCAACTCCTATTTTCTGTGACAATACTTCAGCAATAGCTCTATCCAAAAATCATGTGTTTCACAAGAAAAAACAAACACATTGACACTCTCTTTCAATTCATCCGCAAGCTAGTCAATAATGGTGATATTGCACTTCAATTCTATGGTTCTCGAGATCAGCTCACAAATATCTTCACAAAGCAATGTTGGGAAAATTTGTTTTTGATTTTCAGAGACAACACTTGGGCATAATCAGTGCTGATGTTTGGAACTGTTGATTTTAAGAGGGAGTGTTAAATATAATGTAACCTCAACAGGCTGACTGTACACTACCAGTTGTCCTGGCCAGCTGTACTTTCTTTTCTTGATTTGCTTGAGCCTATTTAGCTCAGCTATTTTCCTTTTACATGAGTGATCTTCATTAACCCTTCGCATTGTACTTTCTCCTTACATTCTCAATATACTAAATATTGTTTTCTACTCTGTTCTTTTCTCTCTACATTTCTTGCTTCACAATTTATCAAATCCATTGTTGCTGTAATTGACACCTTCCCAACCTCAAGGATCTGCAATGGAAGAACTGTCATTTCTCTAGCTTGAAAGAACATTTGGAGGACCTACAAAAGATGACTTCATTTTTAAGAGTGTGACTCCATCTGCAGACAGAGCATGCATGTTGCAAACTAGTGCAAGTAATATGCCAAAATTGTTGAAAATAAGAAACATTATTAGACACATAAAATTATATTCCTTCATTCTGATCCTACCTACTTGCTACATGGATCACTAAAATCAAGGAAGAAGATCAACTGGGCAATAGACTGGAAGTTTTGTTTCCCTAGTCTCAAATCTGTAATATAAAACAAAGGACCTGGTTTGAATCCACAGTCGAGTTTTTCCAAGTAGATCCTCAACTATTGTCGAACATCACCAGCCTCTAGTGGGCTCCCTCCAGTCCTAGGGAAATTAAGAATTTACCCAACACATTCCTTCGGTTCATACTGCAGTTTGAACAATATTGGCCCATGTAAACTGCAATCTCTATTTGCATATTTGAAACCCTAGGGACAAGTTCTTTGATGGATTCAATAGCTCTTAATGCTCTAGATGAAAGTTTTGGATGTCAGGGGTTAGGGTGGAAATATCAAAGGATGAATACTTTCTCTGGTAGATTTGGATCCCACCACATTTCTTAGAGCGAAATCCCCCACCAAAAACTCCATGAAAGGGCACAAATCCATTTGCACTAAAAAAATATTAATTTAGAGGATCATGAGATCAAATCTTGATCAATACACTTAGAATCAATTTCTTCTTGGATCAATTCTCATATAGGCATACACCCGAATATTTTTGTAGGCTAACCTATCTAGGTAACAATAGAATTGGCTCTCGCACAGGCCGGAGGTGGTGAGGATGGAGAGAAGGGTAGGCAATATGTTGAGTGTTCAAATCCTACAAAGTATTGGATGGCTACATGTGGCTTCTATTAACTATTCAAGTGAGACGTTTGTTTTGTTTTGTCAGTCGTGTTAGTTATATATGGCCAACCAGAGTGAAGAGATGTAGTTTCCAACATGTACATATATTAAGAAGGGAATATTTGATCATTTTTATATATCATGAACACTTTAAGCATTTTCCAGGAAGCAAGGTTGCTCTAAATTTATTATGTTGCGTTGATGAATGGAACATAAAATCAGTGTGTTTAAGAAGAATTTATCGATGGAAAATAGCTTAGTGATTATGTTTGATGGATCATATGCAGTAAGTAAGAGATAATTCCAACTCATGAAGAGAAGGGAAGTTCCACAACTTTAGCCTGATTATAGCTTTTATGTCATTGTTAAAAAAGATTTCAAAGTAATCTTCCCTCATTTCACATTATTGTTTTTTAAATAGTTAAATATTTGAGACCTTATCATTGTGTTTTTATGTTTTGTCATCACATTATTGTTTCTAAATATTTGAGACCTTATGTTTGTGTTTTTATGTTTTGTATTATGACAAAGCTCTTGAAATTTCAAGAAGTCCTTGTTTATTGTAAATTGTGAAATAGATCAACTCTCGAAATAGAAGTCTTTGTTTATTGTAAAATGTGAAATAGATCAACTTTGGAAGATAGGCTTTCAAAGTTTAAAATCAATTTCATTTTTTTCAACTTTGTTTATTGGAAATTTTGAAAAAAAAAATTCACTCTCCAAAAAAAAAAAACCACGAAAATTTTGAAATTTTAAAATAAATTAACATTTTAAAATAAATTTCATGGCTCTTATTTTTTACTAACTAACTACCAAACTCATGCTATCATTATGATTATTCCCAATGCCCAATTTTATATTTATATTTATGGTACACAAATATTAATGTGTCCCCGTATCCCTAATATTTATAGTACACATATACTAATGTGTTCCCGTACCCCTAATAAAAAGAATTGGCCAAACTATATCAACTTAAAACAATATGGATTTCAACAACAACAATAAGTAGTATGCCTAGTTAATCCATTGTTGTAGTCTTTGCAAAACAAATATTGACATTTTGTAGTCATTGGTTGGATTGGATTGTTTTTATTACGTATTACATGTGGAAAGTTTTTTTTTTCTATTGTTAGTTTATAGATAGTATATATGTGCAATGATTTTTTTGTATTGTTAGTTTATAATAGTATATTTTAGGAAGAATTTCCTAAGAATACCAATTTTATCTAATGTTGGCTTTGATCTTTGATCTTTTTACTCACGATCTTAAAAATATATTATATATTGTTTTGAATGTTGGGTAAATTTTCATTGTGATATAAGTTTTGGAGCTATTCATGAAAATGTATATTTATAATGCTACAATGAATAATATTAAGGGAAGCTTTTAGCCACCAATGGCTCATTGAAGGAAAGTAACTTATGCTAACTTATCCATTAATGTATTTGGAGCGTTTTTTTTTTTCTTCATGGAATGTAGTGAAGTTTAATTTAAGTGTTTTAGTGGATATTCAATTAGTTGTTCTTTTATCTGTCCTTTTTAGAATATTCATCACTATTTTTTTTTAGAAAAATGAGTTTCTTTAAAAAAAAATAAAAAAAAAATTGTGGTGTAAAAGAATCTCAATGAATTTTGGAAGTCCTTACTAATTTTGATGTGTTTTATGTTAATTTCAATATACAATTAAATTTAATCAATGGGTTTGGAAGATTGATTTTATTTGATGTTGGATTTGATCTCCTCAATTAACCTTTCACCCATAATCTAAGAAAGAATATGATATATTTATTTGAATATTTAGTTAATTTTCATTGTGATATAATCTATTGTAAAACTTCATAAATTTGTAAATTTATAATGTTGCATAAGTGGAAACTCTTAGCCACTAGTGGTTCAATGAAGATCCCTTATGAAAAGAACGCATTCCAACTTGTCCAATAAAATATGTCCTTCTAATTTGATGGAGTAGTTCATTTTTTTAATACAATGAAAGGAAGTTTGGTTGGTTGATATTCAGTTAATCATTATTTTAATTATTTTAATCATTCTTTTATATGTTCTATTTTATTATATTTGTTAATGTTTTTTTATTTTAGAATATAGGTTTTTATCAAAAAAAAAAATCTAATTTAAAAGTACTTAACTTATGGGTTTTGTTGTATTTTATGTTAATTACAATTTACAATTATATTAAAGTGGGTTTTTCTACAATATTTTGAGTTTTCAAAAATTAATATTAATATTATATATATATAAATTAGAAAATAACTTGATTCATTTATTTAATATGAGTTAGATGTTAATTTTATTAAATTTATATATAACAACGACATACTATGTATAACAAGAGTTATGATGGTAATGTACATATGTTTTTTTAGTATTGAATGCTAAAAGAGTGGGGAAAGTCCACAGAGACATCAAAATATAGTAGCAGAATGAGAAAATAGACATGTTAGTGCTATAAAGTGATGACATCATATTGTACAATCAATTTAGACAATAAATTATAACTAACAAGGGAGTTCTTAAAAGTTATAATATCCACATCAATTGAATAGTATAATATCGTGACTCTATAACTCTATAGAATCTCTTCATTTTTTTTTATTTTTTTCCCAATGCTCAACCATCCCCTTCCTCTCCTTTATTTTAATACCTCTCCCAAACTTCCCAATTTAATTTTATTGTTCAAACTTAAATTTATGATAAATATTTATTTGGAAGTTTTATAAAATCCCTAAAGAGGGGTCTCCTTTATTTCAATACCTCTCCCAAACTTCCTAATTTAATGTTATTGTTAAAACTTAAATTTATGATAAATATTTATTTGGATGTTTTATAAAATCCCTAAGGAAAGAGCAATTGAGAGGATGAGGAAATGATGTGGGAGGTGTATGAGGGGAAAAAAACTTGGTACAAGTTTTATCCAACAAGAAGATTGGTACATAACCCATTGTTGGATGGTGTATCATTTTTTATTATGGAAAATATAGGGAACATGATCGATGTCAATATTTTACACCATTCTAGATTGAATCAACTTTAGGGACTTGGGACTAGGTACTCTGTTATAAGGTCTTTTGATCTACGCATGGATATAGATGGGTTTCGTTGTTGTGCATGGATATAGATGAGTTCTGTGACGTTCCACATACCATTAGAAATGACATGACATGTACTATCCATATAGAATATTCTTACCTACAAATATATCAAAACTCATACCATTATCCATAAAAAAAACTTGGGTCCATTACGCAAACCTGGGTTCTCCAATTTCTCATGGCTGTAACTCTCTAACCGTGAGGAGTTATGTGACGTTACACATACCACCAAAAATGGAATGACATGTAATACTCATATAGAATAATATTACCTTCAAATATATTAAAACTCATACCATTATACATGAAACAAATTTGTGTCCATTACCCAAACCTTTGTGCTACCAGAATTTGCTATCAGACTTTCTCCAAGGGTTGACATCAATCACTAAGGGTTGACATCAAGTTACAATATCACTCTCCAATGGTTGACATTAATGACAACCAACAATACATACTAATTGTCCATCAACCTAAGCCAACTCTCTCACATAAGGAACTCAATTTCAAGCAACTATGAAGGTTACAATCAAGCATTTCTATCTCTTCATAAAAGTAATGGATAAGCTAGTCTATGATTTCTTTTGTTCCAATAATCATTGTGATGGTATTTGAAACCATGATTTGTTTTATGGATTATACCTCACTTGAATAATTTCTTCAATTATCCATACTCCCTTGTAAATGACCCATTTGACCTTTTAACCTAGAACTATATAATATTGCTAAAGCCCTATCTTATTAAAACTTAATCCCCCATATAGAAAGTATCCGTTTATAGTCTCCAAGTTAAAAATCCATCTTCATATGGTAAACTTATTTCTAAAAATCTCTCTCGACTATATATGTATACATACTTGAATGGATATGGGAATCTCCATCAATTTTGGTGAAAGAAAAATTATTCCTATTAAAAGAAACCACTTCTTGTCATAATACATAAAGAATACCCTATATTTTATATCTCAATACTCTACTTCCTAAAAAAAAAAAACATGTCATTGGAAATCCTGTACATTAAAATCCTTTGTTCATATGAGTTTTGGAAACCTATAGGGTCATAACATTCAGCCAAGATTCGATCTCTTTTTTAAAAGACCCTAACTCAACAATTACGAGCCATTTTCACAATTATCGAATTAAGTCGTTGAACTTCTCTTCTCAAGAAAACAAATAGTCACTCCCTCATTAAAAAATGCGTCATTGAAGATATCATAATTTAAAAACTTATGTCATTTCTTTGCAACTCATATTTTGTTTTTGGCAAACTACATACATAAATGGCTCAATCAATCTAGCCTTGAAAAAGCCTATATGGTGATCAAATGTACAATTTGAGATGGAGATAAACTTTGTGGGAAGTTCGAAACTCCATTCCATTATTAAGTCATGAGTTACATATATGTATAGTGTTGTAGTTAATCTACATTTGACAAAGTTTTATTCACATTTTACCCCAGAATCTTCATGTGGCATTTCAAAATGATATCCTTGTAAACCATTTTTCTATCATTTTCAATTTTGTATCGAAAATCATTCTATATGGGATTATTATCAATGATATTCGATTGTCAAAGGAACTAATTGGAGACAACAAGATCCATACTTGTAAAAACTCATATTGTGACTTCAACACTATTTAATACTCTTTTGTGACAAGCTTTCAAGTTACATGGGTATGCCTGCAAGAACCATTGCAAATTATGTAAGACTACATGACTTACATTTTGAAATATTAAAACATTACATAAGCTACACAAATTTTGAAATTTCACAGAATTGAAGCTACAGGGGTATCAAGTTTCAAAGATGTTAAAATTTTACAATGGGTATTGTAAGCTCCAAAGTAAGTTACAAATGTGAAAATTAAAAAGGCGATCTTATAAGAAAATTGTAAGCTACAGGGGTATTGAATTGCTACGATATTTGAACAAAGAAATATTGGGTTTCAAACTTGTTGGTGTGCCCAACCGCTACAGATATTTAAATAATTACAAGGGTGAACGTTACTCTGCTCCACACAAGGAGTAGCATTTCCAATTCAGCAAGAACCGACCACTCCTATTGCAATACGAAATGACCTCTATAGGACCACGATCAAGTAAGTTAAAGAGATGTGTGAATCATTCAAACTTCTCTCTCATAGGAAAGTCTTCAAAAGGACAGTTTGTAATAAATGCCAGTTAGGTGTTGAAATTATTATACACTTCGAAACGTGACATAATGCAGGTATTAGCATCAAAATGAGGCAGTATCAGTCATGATTCCTTAGTAATATCGTAGGAATCATTCTAAAGGTGGTGACTTTAACCTCATTTCTGCAGTAACCATGCACCTCATATGTATTATTTGAAGTAGTGATGATGATATCATATCAAGAGTAATGTGGGTGTCAATTAATTTATAATCCTGCAACAATCATATGAACCTCATATGTATTATTTGAAGTAGTGATGATGATATCATATCAAGAGTAATGTGGGTGTCAATTAATTTATAATCCTGCAACAATCATATGACGTTGAGATCATCACACATGGTGGATTTGATCAGGATACTACAGTGATAATTTAAACTCCATATCATATTATGGGTATCAGATAGAGCTCGAGGATTATCTCTAGACAACAATGTTAGCAAGTAACGTTTGGTTTAATTTTGAATCAGCCATTGCAACGTTGAGGCTATAACCTTGTAATACATAGAACGATACCATCATGGGTGGTCACGTGAACAAAAACGAACCCGAAAACATGGAAAATCTTATGGATAATACACAGGTTTCAAGTATCTTTTCCCACGCAGGTTGGATTCAATCTTTTCAAATATTTAGAGGATGAGACCCTCAATTGATGATGTAATTTATCCATACTTTCGATGGGTTTTAGGACAAAGTGAGGGGTTTTAGGTTCGATGTCACTGAATCATCGATAGCTCAAGCTACCGGTGCGGAATGGGGAAAGATGGTCGAAAAACTTTAAAGTGCCTTAGGATAGCTTGGAATTTTTCCTCCAGCACCCTGAACCTGCAATGTAGGAATAATTCCCCTCTATTCTAATATCCAATGAATCAATTTTTGGAGACATTCTCTTCCTCTTCCCAGCATGACCAGGATCTACTATGTGAGCTCTACCAATTTGACTTTATCCTATTAGATGAATCACGATGGAACCCCAATACTTATGTGGGGTGTTGTTGCTTAGAATGTTCTAGGATCAAATTGTTGGATCATTGATGCCAATGGTTTGATTGATTGATGTCAAGTGATTGATTTATGCCAAATGATTGATTAATTGATGTAATGTAATATGTATTTTCCTTGATGAGAATGCATAGATGAAGATGGATCAATGAGTTGCCATTGATCTGATGAAGATGGATCAATGAGTTGTCATTGATACATGATGAAAATGGATTGATGTGGTTTCATTGGTATATGATGCATTGTTGGAAAAATTTATAGATCATGATTGATAAGGTGCAAAAAGGGATGAACTCCAAAGTGGTCCCCTTATGGTGAAAGCGCTCACTGGAAAACGCTTTGTAGATTGAGTTATCCTAGAAGAATGGTTGGAGTACCCATGCTTGTATGTGGAATAATGAGATGAAGATCAATGAAGTTGTTGGTGAAACTATCCCACATGGATAGTGCTTGCCATACCATTTCTGGTGGTATGTGGAATGTCACATAACTCCTCATGGTTTGAGAGTTATGGCCTTACAAAATTGAAGGAACCCATATGAAGGCTTGAAGCCCACAAGGTCAAAGAAGTCAAAGTGCTTGAAAAGAAGAAATCATTATTTAAATGATAAAGTAAAGTGACAAAGTCAATTGGATTATTTAAATAATAAAGAGAAGTGATAAAATCAAGAAAGATTATTTAAACAATAAAGTAATGTGTCAAAATCAAGAAGGAATATTTAAATGATAAAGTAATGGAGAAATTTCTAATTATGGAAAGTGGTTAACCCTAAAATGAGGAAAATAGGTTAAGTGACCTAGAAATAGGTTAAGTGACCTAGAAGATGGAGAGTATAAATAAGAGCCAAAGATCTCTCATTTCAGATCACACTTGAGAATATTGAATATCTATAGGTGACTGAGGTAACCGAAGGATATCTAAGCCGAATTTCAGAGGGAAGGTGAAGAAAAGAGAGTCGGAATTCAAGGGAGGATAAGTTCTTTTCATGATGTTTTCTAATGTATGTTATTTACAGGTCATTTCACCATTTTCGCAATAAATGTTTTTTATATAATGATTCAGACCGTGAGATTGATATTCCATTGAGGAAACATATCCAAGTATCCATGGTAAAAAATTCACCTTGTGAGTTGTTGTATTTTTGGATATACACTCCGTGGAAGATAGGTTTTGTCACTAGTCCTGACACTAGTAAAAAAAAAATGTTTCGGGTAAAAATGTCATAACTTCTTCATAATAGATCCAAATTCAGTAAGATCAAATGTGTTGGCTACAGTACAGTTTTTAGTGTTCTGTGTAATAGTTTCAAATCAATTCAAAAAAATTCTGGGCGGGACACACTCTAGAAGGTCTCTCTCCAGAATAAGCCAGAATTCAACAAGGTGTGCCATTTCTGCTATAAATCCTTTTCTGAGAGGTTCCAAGTAGCGACACCTGGAGGAATTGCATAAAACACACTGAATAACATTGTGTATTGGTTTCATATATGTATTCATTACAGGTACAAAGTTATGATTATTTCAAGTTAGGGTTGTTGATTAATCCAAAACTAGTCATGGTTGAGACAAACAGTTGATCAGTTGGCACATACATGAGGTGTATAGTTGATGATGTTGGTACATATTGATGAGTCATTGTTGATGAGTATTTGACACATTATTCTTATATACTTGGTACATGGTTGGATGCACTTGTTTATGGTATAGGTTGATTATAGGTTGTTTGGCACAGGTTGGTGCATGGTTGATGCACTTGTTTATGGTACATATTGATATCTATTGAGGATTTTTGCTTCATCTCAGTTGGTGCTGAGGGTGTAAGCTGAGTCTTTCATTATAGACCTAATGCTCTTGTAGAGTTGCACTCTATTCAGTTGTTGCTGAAAAACCCGAAGGATTGTAGTCCGTGATAAAAATATAATTGTACACACATATTGTGTTCTTTGTGGTGATGACTTGTTGATGATATATTGATGATATATGTTGCTGATATATGTTAACATTTAACTGGTTATAAATGAAAGAAATGAGTAATGAGTTAATGGTGATTGTTAACTAAGGAGTTTTGGGATAAAGGGCCCTACACTGTTCACCCCCCCCTCTCAATGTAGTCGGTGTATCCAATAATTGGTATTAGAGTGGGCCTTCATTATAATCCTTAAGAAGCTTGAATAAGATCCATAGACACACAAATGGATGATGAAGTACCAATCGTTGATGAGGAAAACTATTCCACTTGGAGAATAGAGATGAGAGTACATTAGAAGGAAATGGGAGCGACTATTTGGAAGGTAGCCATTGGTGGATCAATTCCCTTTAAGAACAATTCAAAGCATGCAACTCAAAGGGAAGGAAAGAAGAATGATGCATTGGCTCTCAAGATCATTCTCAGTGGGCTATCAATCCCTATCAAAGAGAGCATGGGACAATCCACTTCCACCAAGGATCTATGGCTAAACCTAAAGGAGACATATCAAAGAAAGAAGGAGAAGGAAGATTTTGAAGACCACTCCATCAAGATTATCAAAGGTAAATAATCATAAAAAAAAAATCATTGTATTATTTCAAAATGTGATCTTGAAAACATTTCAAGTGAAGACAGCACAAAGGAAGATCTCAAAAGTATTTCAAATGAAGGTAAAGAATCTCCAAAGACTCTTGATTGCAATTATTCAAAATGTGATGATGTTGAATTTTTCTCAAGTGAAGAAGATGATCTAGAAACAGTTTGTGTAAAGTTTGATGGCAATTATCCCATGGAAAGAATAGAAGAAGATCTATTAGAACTTCAAAAAAGAAGTTGAAGATGATTTATATAGATATATAAGTGATCATTTTTATACACACTATAACTATCTTGCAGATAACACTAAGAAGTTTCTTAGGAGAAGTCAAAGGCACATATTGAAGTTAAAGGGAATGCTCAAGGAACAAGAAGAGAGAAATAAGACTCAATTAGAAGAAAAGGAAGAATATATCACAAGACTAAAGAATGAAAAATAATATATGAAGGTAGATTATGAGATTAACAAAAGTTTTGAAACTATTATTCATCTGAACACCCAAATTGAAGAAGCGAAAAGGGTAGAAGAACTTTTGAAGAATCAAATTAATGAAAAGGAAGAGTCATGTGATAAGTTAGAAGCTGAATTTGTTGACATTAGAAATAAGGTAGAGACGCAAAACAAATTCTTGAATAGCTTACAAATCTTCGATGAGATCTTGGAAAGTCAAAGATCACCATGTGATAAATCAGGACTTGGATACAAAGAAGAAGCTACATATGCTGAAACAAACACCTCAAAGAAGCATGAGGTAAGTCCATCAAATAAGGAAGACAATGTTTCAAAGCAACCATCTACACAAGGCAAGGAAAATTTCAAATTAACAAAGAAAGGAAGACATCAAGAAGCTATCTTTGGGACACCAAATAAAAGGTATGGAAGTATTTTTCATGGTCATTGTTATTCATGTAGTGAATATGGTCACAAATCTTTTGAATGTATATCTTATGAAATAATATATAACAGAAGATTTCATAACACCATAAGTTGTTGGAGATGTGATCAAGTAGGACACATTGTTTTTCATTGTAACAACATGAGATGCTACAAATGTAGTGGATTTGGCCACAAATCCTAGGAGTGATGGAACACAAGATGAAATTCTATGATGAGGACTTCAAATAGAATGGATAGAAGAAGGAATGAATTAAGGAAGGGAGGCATCTTTGAAAAGATGGATGCTCAAAGCTCAACTTCTAAGGAGAAAGGACATCTACAAAAGTGGGTGAAGAAGACAGTGCAATCAAAACATAATGAAAGATTGAAAGGAAGTTCAAATGTGTCATATACTAATGCATACACGGGTGACACTGGTGTCAGTCACGTACATACATAATCCGACCTTGTATAGGTCGCGTACATACACGATCTGTCTATGCAGTATGCCACGTATATGTGGTGAAGCTTAAGGAAAATCGATATGCACAGGGATTGGAGTTTGATGTGATGGTATAACTCTATGATGCAGGGTTTGACATGGTTTATTATAGGTTCTGACAATATTTGTTGGAGGTTTTCATGATTCTATATTGGATTTTGTAAGGTGATGATGTAAAATAAATCTTGGATGCATGACACTAACCCATGAGTATGGATTGATTCATTTTCTGTTGAAGAACAATGTTGGTTATGATAGTGAAGTTATGACACCTTAGTTATGTAATATATCTTGATGATGTATTGGAAGCTTACTTGTTGAAAATCTTGATGCATGCATTTGGCATATGGATGGGCTACACATTGGGACATGTTGTTGGTGAGTTGATGAGATGATCATGTTGTATATCATTGATGATCTATAGTTGATGCATTATTGATACGTTTCTAGTACACTAGTAGATGCACCTACTAGCAGGTTTATTGGCACATGTTTTATGGAGGATTTGGCATACATGTATGGGATTCATCATTTTGTGGTATTGGTGCATGGTGGTGTACATGTTTTTGTACACTCATATATGACATATGCTTGATGATACTATGTTGTTGGTATTACTTGATTAGTACAACAATTGGTATTTGTTTGATACATGGTTATGGTACTTGTTTTATGATGGAGACATCATGAGTGATATGACACATGGTTGGCATATTGGTAGATGCACATGGTTGGCATATTGGTATATTCACATGGTTGGCATATCGGTAGATCCACATGGTTTTCATATTGGTAGTTACACATGTTGGCATATTGATAGAGACATATGATTGATACATTCCATGGATGATATCTTTTCGCACATTTCATGATGTTGATGTACATGGTTGATGTACATAGGTGTTGTGCATGATGAACACACATTTTTGTACATGATGTGCTTGGTTGATATTTCTCTCATGATTCTCTATTTCATTGTTGACATATATTTTGCTTCATGATGCTTGGTATAGCATGAGTTTGATGCATGGATAGGTCCAAGGATTTTTATATGGTATCACATTGTTCATCTCGCAGAGAGGATAGGGGAGACATACCCATATGGGGAGTCATTCTTCTTCCCATGATTCTAGGAGGAGATATTTATCATATACATACCTAGAAAAGATCCCTATATTTGAAGAAAGAGAACATAGGCATAATTCCAAGAGGAGCGATGGTCACAAGGGGAGTATGTTTGATGTATTTTCAGTATTACATCAGAGTGATATCCCTTGTTAAAAAGAGGAGAGATTATTCCGAGGAAGATCAAATTCACTCAGATAGGGGGAGCAACCCCAAGGAAAGTTGAAGCAGGGGGAGCAACGCCAAGAGGAAAATGGACCTTTTCCATTTATGTCAAAGGGGGAGAGATAGTCACATTGATGTGATTGATGATTATTGATTGGGAGAGATAGTCACATTTGGGAGAGATAGTCACATTGACTATTGATGTAGAGCATGCCTTATCTACATGTTGACATCAATAATTGGTAATTGGTGTTGACATCAATATTGGTATTTCCATCATTGCCAAAGGGGGAGATTGTTGGATCATGTTGTCATTGATGCCAATGGTTTGATTGATTTATGTCATTGATTGATGTCAAGTGATTGATTGATGATTGATTTAATGTAATATGTATTGTCCTTGATGAGAATGCATAGTTGAAGATGGATCAATGAGTTTTCACTGATATGATGAAGATGGATCAATGAGTTTTCATTGATACATGATGAAGATGGATCGATGTCGTTTCATTGGTATATGATGTATTGTTGGAAAAATGTATAGATTATGATTGATAAGGTACAAAAATGGATGAACTCCAAAGTGGTCCCCTTACAGTAAAAGCCCTCATGGGAAGACACTTTGTGGATTGACTTATCCTAGAAGAATGGTTGGAGCACCCATGATTGTATGTGTAATAATGAGATGAAGATCAATAAAGTTGTTGGTGAAACTATCCTTGATGGATATTGCTTGCCATACCATATCCGGTGGTATGTGGAATGTCACATAGCTCCTCATGGTTTGAGAGTTATGGACTTATGAAATTGAAGGACCCTCATATGAAGGATTGAAGCCCACAAGGTCAAGGAAATCAAAGTTCTTGAAAAGAATAAATCATTATTTAAATGATAAAGTAAAGTGACAAAGTCAAGGTGGTTTATTTAAATAATAAAGAGAAGTAACAAAATCAAGAAAGATTATTTAAATGATAAAGTAAGGTGAAAAAATCAAGAAGGAATATTTAAATGATAAAGTAATGGAGAAATTTATAATTATGGAAAGTGGTTAACCCTAAAATGAGGAAAATAGGTTAAGTGACCTAGAAGATGGAGAGTATAAATAAGAGGCAAGGATATCTCATTTCTGATAACACTTGAGCATATTGAAGATCTATAGGTGACTGAGGTAACCAAAGGATATCTAAACCAAATTTCATAGGGAAGGTGAAGAAATGTGGGCTTGAATTCAAGGGAGGATAAATTATTTTCATGATGTTTTCTAAGGTATGTTATTTACAGGTCATCTCACCATTTTCACAATAACTTTTTTTCTATAATGATTCAGACTAAGATTGGTATTCCATTGAGGAAACATATCCAAGTATATGTGGTAACAAATTAAGATTGTGTTCCATTTTATATTTGGAGATACACTTCGTGGAAAATAGGGTTTGTGGCTAGTCGTGAAACTAGTAAAAAACAAGTGTTTCGGGTAAAAACATCATAACTTATTCATACCAGATACAAATTCAGTAATACCAAATGTGTTGGTTAGAGTAAAGTCTTTGGTATGTTTTGTAACAGTTTCAGATCAATTCAACAAATATTCTAGGCAGGGCATGCTCTACAAGATCTCTGTCTAGAATAAGCCAGAATTTTGCAAGGTGTGTCATTTTTGCTATAACTCATTTTTTGAGAGGTTCCAAGTAGTGACACCTATATGAATTGCATAAAACACACTAAAGAAGATTGTATATCGGTTTTAGATCTTTATTCATTACAGGTACAAAGTTATGATTATTTCAAGTTAGGGTTGTTGAATAATCCAAAACTAGTCATGGTTGAGACATGCAGTTGATGAGTTGGCACATACATGTGGTGTATAGTTGATGATGTTGGTAAATATTTGTGATTCATTTTTTATGAGTAGTTGACACATTATTGTTATATACTTGGTACATGTTTGGATGCACTTGTTTATGGTACAGGTTGATTACAAGTTGTTTGGCACAGGTTGGTGCATGGTTGATGCACTTGTTTATGGTACATATTGATATCTGTTGAGGATTGTTGCCTCATCTCAATTGGTGCTAAGGGTGTAAGCTAAGTCTTTCATTATAGAGCTGGTGCTCTTGTATATTTGTACTCTATTCAGTTGTTTCTGAAAAATTCCAAGGATTGTAGTCCGTAATAAAAAGAAAATTGTACATACATCTTGTGTTCTTTGTGTTCCTTGTGGTGATGACTTGTTGATGATATATTTTTGATATATATCGCTGATATGTGTTGACATTTAACTGGTTATAAATGACAACAATGAGTAATGAGTTAATGGTGATTGTTAACTAAGGAGTTTTGGGAAAAAGAGCCCTACACTGTTCACCCCCGCCTCTTAGTGTAGTCAGTGTGTCCAACACAAATAACAATTTCAAGGCATCTCATAATAATTCAATTGATTAAAATGACCTTTTAATACACCTAATTTAATCTGATATTTCAATGTATAACAACCATAAATAAAAGAGGCCTAATCTCATGATAAAGTTCTTTGAAGATTAGTAAGATGTAAAGTAAAGTTGAAATAAACAACAACTAAAAAAGAGTAATGTATCCCATCCTGGTAAATATTACTTAGTCTCCAATATAATAAGTAATATAAGATTTACCTATGTCATGAAATATGAATTCTTTTAGAAAAATATAAAATGACAAGTCTTACTTCACTCACAACAAAGTAGAGGAAATTTTGTACTTGTATAATTGTTCTGTAATTTACTAGATTGGAGGTTATACTAAGTTGCAACTACTATGGAATTGATAAACATATTAGAAGGTAATGGTTTATGGAAACATAGATAAAAAATAGTTTTATTGAAATATGTGTATTTTCTCAGGGCTCAAAAAGTCCCCTTTTACAATATTTTGAATGGAAATTTATACAAATAAATTACAACATAATTTGTTATTTGATCGTAGAGATATATTCTAATTATAAAAATGTCAATCTAATCAGATAATCTCTGGATCTTTTCAATTATTGAATTGAAAATTCCTCATTTTGCTGACTGGTTATCCAAATAAAGCTTGTAACAGACGTGAAAGGAGGCATCCATTGGATTATCAAGATAAACCATCAAGACCATTGATTCTATGATTAATAATATTTCACGACCACTGATTTATTTCCACATTCACTAAGGAACTTGACTTACATAATTTTATATAGTTGAAGCTATCCCAATATATTTGAATACAAAGTAAACAGGCTCTAGAACCTTGTGGGTTGTATTATAATTTAGGAGTGGGTCCCGGCTTCACCGAATCAATATTGAAACACTTATAACTTCTATAATTAACCCGATGCCCATTGATCTATGACATGACAGAGATGACGTTACCATGAAAACATGGTAAACCCTGATTTCCCCTTGTTATTGTTGATGTGGAAGAAGTACATGCCATATGTCACCCGATTCTAATACATGTTTCTATGTATAAGGTGCGTACCACATATACATGTGGGAGTCATTTTTTTTTTCTGACAAGCGTTGCGCTGGCAAGTTGATGTGGCATGTTGAGCTATTCACCGGACCAAAAGGATATCATGGAAGGTAGCATAGAAAAGGTCTCCTGATCTTATATCTAGTGGCCTGACATTACATCATACCATATTGGATCAAATGCTTGTAATGTGAAGTATTACATGTAGGAGTCAGTGGTATGTTGATTCAGGATGACATGGAATCAAATCATATTGATAAAAAAAATAATTCTTGTGTACTATAACGACCTGGTGATCCTGTGGACGAAATGATTCTGATTGTTGATCTATGCCATAGGGATTAATAATAAACATAGATATAATGTGTCGATAATTCAATGGTTTTCTTCGTGGAAATGTCATGCTAACATCGCATATTCACATGGTAGCTTTGTACTGGTTCACGATGGAACTGAGGTAGAAAAAGGGCATGACATGTGTCACTCAGTTTTGTGGTTTTGACCTATGTCTTTGAGGTTTTCCAAGTGGACACATGGAAGATGATGAATGGATATAAATGGATATGTGTTGACATCCTATGTAATCTCCATGTGTCACCTCCTATTTGGTTTCACATGTCGACTGATGTATGTTGGTCTCTGGATGTCATAAGAGTTCAAGCTTCACTCTTTTAGTTTGTCCTAATGTCCGAGATCCAAAAATATCTTGACTATCGATTTGATATGTACCAGATCTGATCTCCTTCATTGATATGTACTCCATAGATGACTTACAACTGTCAATTCGATGCACTATGGAACTTAATGATTTCATCTATCACAATGTCATGCTGACATCATCCATGTGGTAGTTCCTGGTTGGTTTGGTCAGAGCTTCGCTAGTGGTTGACATGGCATCAGATTGAATCTAAGGATTAGTATTTTTAAAGATTTCCCATCTGAGATGTTGGTGGTCGATATCACGTCAAGCCTAGGCTTAAAAAAAAAAACCTTCAGGGTCAGTGAAAGGATAAGGCTCGTTGATATGAGTGGGCATGATGATGAGGGTCATCGATTACTCCTCCTAGCTCCATGTTTATTGAAATACCTGCACACAAACATAAATTAAATTTAAAACAATATACAACATAACTTTAAATGAAATACAATGAATTTATATTAAATGAAAAAACTAAAATATGAAATCAGACTAAATATTAATAACTAAAAATTAAACTAACCTATTAAGAAAATCAAAGATAAAATTAAACTAATTAAAAAAAAAAAAAAAAANAAACTAATTAAAAAAAAAAAAAAAAGTTAAACCAAACAACATTTAAACTAACATAAAACAAAACAAAGGAGATAAATCTAATCAATTAAAAATTTAAACTAATCAAGAAAAATCAAGAAATAAACTAATATAAAACTAAAATAATCTTATACTAATAAAAAGTTTGATTTTTTTTTATAATTTTAAACTATGTTACAACATTAGGCTCCATATGGAGATTGTGTCTCCCTATGAGGAACTAAAAAACATACCGAACCGGTGCCTTTATTATTGTGAGATGGAGTCATTATTCTCAAGGAAACATATAAAACTAAAAACCCTTTCTTTATTGATAAATCTTATATAAAAAATGATAAAGTTTTCAAGATAAAAATAGATACATGCTTTGATAAAAGATTTGAATAAAGGTTAATAAACAATTCCGTTATTACAATTTACTCAAGAATTGTCTAAATTAATCATTTTAAATTTAGCTTATACACTAGAATTTTAAGTGATTTTGTCTTAAATCAAGGTTTTAAAAGATATTTATATTTATTTTAGATAAATCTAATCGGATTAGAATATAGAAATCATTGAAAATGAATTAATAAAAGAGTAATAATAAATATATGTAGAAACAACCTTTACATATATCACAAATATTTCTTTACTTCTAGCAAGTATCCATAACTTTGATGGAATTATTTTCATACCCGAACTTGAATTTCCTTTCACTACTTCATTTTTATAATTCCATTAATTAGATATGAGGGAAATCCCTTATGAATTTCCTTTCACAAGAGGGGGAAATCATTATTGAATTTCCTTTCACCATTTGTATTTAATTACTTAATTGCTTTGAAGTGGGGGGAATCAATTTGTTAAATGACACAAGGGATGATATATGTTTTTGTTATAAGATAAAGTAGTACTATCTACATGTTAAAGAATACTCTAAGATTAATTTTCCTTCAGTTTTAACTATACCTTCTCCTATAGGTAAATTTTATATGTGTTAATTTAAGATTAAGGTTTAACCTTGAAAAAATGATTATCTATAATCTAATATCAAAGATTAATTTTCAAAATATTATCGTAAACATACTTTTTTAACTTCTTTTTCCATTGAGTAGATCTATTGTTGCTATAAAGATTTAATGATTGAATAATATAGGGGATTCAGTTTTATTTTTACAAATCAAAATAAACAAAAATACATACTCACTCAGCAACTTTGTAAAAATTGGAAAAATAATTTTTCTATATATTGAAATCAAATCTATGCTACAAGCTAGAAATAAAAGATCAAATGTAAGATTATTTATATACAATGTTTCCTACTCTAGACTTTTAAGATGCTTAATCAAGTAACATCATGTTTTCCAATGTAACAAAAAAGTCATTTCATTAATTAAATTACAAATTATTTTTCTGCAAATGATTAAGAAAAACAAGAATAAATACTCCAAAAGAAGAGTGGTAAGAAACTTAACATGTTTTTGGTATCCATAATTACAATATATGAATATTGAAAAACCCTCTTCACTTGATGATTCTAAGAAGGATGCAATAGGATCTTCCAAATGATAGAAAATGACCACTTCTATAATTTAATATCAAAGATTGCTTTTCAAAATATTACAGTAAACATGCTTTTTTAATAAAAATAAATAAATGAATAAAAAAATTCACCAATCTTGTAAAAATAACATGTTTAACTTCTTTTTCCATTGAGTAGATTTATTATTTCTATAAAGATTTAATGACTGAATAAGATAGGGGATTAAGTTTTATTTTTTTAAATCAAAATAAACGAAAATACATACTCACTTAGATACTTTGTACAAATTGGAAAAATAATTTTTCTATATATTTAAATCAAATCTATTTTACAAACTATAAATAAAATCTCAAATGTAAGATTATTTATATACAATGTTTCCTACTCTAGACTTTTAATATGCTGAATCAAGTAACATCATGTTTCCAATGTAACCAGAAAAACATTTCATTAATTAAATTACAAATTATTTTTCTGCAAATGATTAAGAAAAACAAGCATAAATACTCCAACAAAAGAGTCGTAAGAAACTTACCATGTTATTGGTATCCATACTTACAATATCTGAATATTGACAAACCCTCTTCACTTGAGGATTCCAAGAAGGATGCAATAGGATCTTCCAAATGATAGAAAATGACAACTTGATCATCTATAAGACTATCATCGTGATTCAAAAAGTTAAAGTTCTTCTCCAGGATATTTTTAATGTTGATGAAATAAGGTTGCTCCAATTGAATGAGAAAACTCTGCTCGACTTTCACTATGTTGATGAAATAAGGTTGCTCCAATTGAATGAGAAAACTCTGCTCGACTTTCACTACTTCATTGATGATTTTAGTTTTCTCCTTCTGATAATCTAAAAAAGAAACAAAAGGAATCTGCAAGATGGTTGTTTTGACACAGAGGATTTCAATTAAAATCTATTTGTGACAAGCTTCGTCAAACTACATATGATAGTCATCATATTTTGGCTTACTAATTTCATGAGCATGATGATTTATATCTGCTAAAAATGATAGTGATTGCTTATCTTGAGTTTCAACATCAGTTTCATCATAATCATCAAATGATGGAACATAATTGTATGATAATGTTTGAGGAATATGCTCTTTCTTAACTAGAAACCAATTTTTAGTTTTAGACATAGAAATGAACCTTTCATCCTGTAACTCAAATTATCAACATCTTTATGTAAATACTAAACTGGGATATGAGTATCTTCAATATCTTCAAAAGACGAATCTATATGTTCTCCACTGAAAAGTTGATCTTGACATGTATGGAAATTAGTAAGATCTTCATCACGTTGATGACTAAAAATTTCATGAATGTCTTCTTCATGTGGACTTTCTATAACTTGAAGAGAACCTTCTTGTATTTTTTCAGAATTGTAATCATACCTATCAGAAATAATTTTCCTACGAGAAAATTCATTGCCAATTATTTGCATCAATGGTTCATCAATTGGTTGTCTAGAACTTTTTCCTTTTGTAATAAGATATTGACGATATTCCTTAAGCATAGAGATATCATTATGTTCAATAAGATCTTGACCTTTATCTTCTAAAACATAAAACAAAACTGTACCTTTTTTTAAACTTTTAGATGCATTCAAGTCTAAACTATGCAGAGATGTTTCTTCATAGGTAAGTAAGTATTCTTCACCCTTATAAACTTGTTCTTCATAGGTAAGTAAGTATTCTTCACCCTTATAAACTTGTTCTTTCAACTCTTGAACACGTTCAAACTTTTTATCACAATCAGGAATCCCTATATCTTTAAAGATTGACGATAGTAAATATCTCTCTAAAATCATCAAAACCTTCATAAATATCATAAATTGGGGAACTAATGAATATTTCGAAATATTTTTTTTCGCAAAAAATGTTTTCTTTGATATCAAGCTATGATTTTGAATCATAACTATCATATATAGGCCGAGAAGTATTCGAGCTCTCTAAATATAAGGATCATGAAATTTTTCTTTGATCATCTTCAAAATTTTCTTGAATATACTCATAGCAACTTTATTTTTCATATTCATAATTAATAAATTCATTTTCCTCATTATGAAAATCACTCAAGAAATTAATGAAAAAATCAGTTTCACAATCATTTACATGTTGCTCATCTAAAATATGCATGTCTAATTCTTATTATTCATATTCTTATTTTTTTATCTTCTGCATTCAAATCTTCATCTATTTGATCAAGAAACATCCTACAAGCCCATAAATCATTTTCAATTTTTTTAGCATCTATAAGCAGTTGCTGCAAAGTGGAGGACTTCCTTTCTCTAAGTAAAAATTCTAAATGAGGATGATGTTCTAGTGCATAGTATACCTTAGAAGCAACTTTTGATGGACGATTTTCAACAGGAAAATTGTTATAGACGTTTTCAATTCTTCTATTTAACTTCATAATTGTTTCATCATTCCTTCTTCTTCTAGCATAAACTCATAAATATATTGATGATGAGATTTCCTTTTAGCCCATTTGTACAGGGAAACATCATAAAAGTTAGTCCAAATATTAATTGATTCAGTTGGTAAATTTCTAAACCCTCTTTTAATTTCTCCTATTTATCTCTAAGGCTCCAAAAGGCTCAAAAACCAAATTGTTAAAAATCTAATGAAAACTACACCAAGTCGAAGAGCTCATCACAGTTTTTCCGGCAACGCAAGCGACACCTCAAACGAAGCTAGGACAAAGAAAGATAAGACATATCAACGTATTTATACATGCTTCTATCTATAGACAAAATGCCTGGTATGTTCATTCCATCACCCACTTATCTCCCATGAAAAAATAATACGAACACAAATAACCACGAGACAAGCATAGCATTGACGGGATTTTTTTTATCTAGAGATGGTTCAATTCAGGGTCAAAATGCCAGAGTATGTTTATTCCTATCGGTTAAATTTGGAAACTAAAGGCAGATGAGGAATCAGGAATACTACAATTGCAGGTTGAAAACTAAAGGCACAGAAAAAAAATTATATTAGGTTTCAGGAAGATGAATACTATTCAGCTCCTCCATACAACTCCCCGGGAAGGTAAGGCTCGTAGATATTTAGTATTACTTGATAATTTTATCAATTCTAAACTCTTGTGTCATAAACTATAATAAATGTTTTAAATTTTGTTTAAAATATTATCAAGTTTTGTGTGATAATAAGTATTCTTTTATTTTTCAATCCAATATTTTTTTTTATATAATTTTTTTTTATAATTTTAAATAAATTTTTGTAGCTGGATGATGTTATATAAATATAATTTCATAATAATTTTATGTTAAGTAGCAGTTATATTTGTATTCGCCACCAAATTTTCTATTATATTGGTAATAAAAGTTTAAAAAGTATGCGAATCTAAAAATAAATATAAAAGCTCACAAAAATAAACAGTTCTGAAAAGAAAAAACTCGTTATAAAAAAAATATTTACTTGACCAGGAAGAGTTCCCGTAAAATTTAATCACTAATTCATGTACCCCTCTCTACGTGAAAATAAAAAAAAGAACAAAAGTAACAATGAGGCATGTATAGCATTGACTAGAGTTTCAATAATCAGTGATTCTGTATTATAATATCGATAGTGTTTTTCGTGTCGAACTGGTATACTTGGATTTTGGTCTATGCGTTAAACGGTGACGAAGATTTTACATTACTTTTTCCGCATGTTTATCCCTGCAAATTGTATATTCTCTTGTCTATGTATTTTTTTATTTCTATTTGCCTACAAAAGCGATTGTGGGAAGTTCACTGGAGATTGGTGTCCGAAAGTTCACTGAGAAGATTGTTGGAAGTTTACTTAGAGAAGATTGTCGTGGTAATTTCTGCTAGGCAAGTGGCTGCTAAGGGTAGTAAGGTGTTGGGTTGTTCGAAGGTTCAAGCTGAGATCTTCCTGGATTCACCTAAAGGGTTGTTAGGTTCAAGCTAAGATCACAAAAGAAAGCATCAGTATAAACAGAAAAACAAAGACAAGCAAAGACAACCTTTCAAGATTCATTCTCCATCAGAGGAAGCCTCTGTGTTTACAAAATGAGGCTATATCTAAATGTTATCATACTCATGTCGTCGGTCTAATGTAGTTTCCAAATATTTACAACATTAATAGAATTGACTTTTATAAGCATAATGTCTATTTCATGTTATAATTAGTGGATGCCACACGAAGTCCACTCGGTTGTATTGAACAGATAAATTATTGCATACTTCATGAAAAACCCCATGCTGATAATGTTTATGAGGCTTAGATAAAAAAGAATACTAAAATCAAAACAAATAGTATTGAATTTTAGTGAGTCAAAATTAGTTTTGTGAATTATGATATTTTTATGATTAAAGAGATAAATAAAGATAGGGATTATGAATAATGACTAAGTCATTTTAGAACAAAGAAGTCATAATTGGTTTTGTGAATTATGATATTTTTATGATTAAAGAGATAAATAAAGATAAGGATTATGAATAATGACTAAGTAATTTTAGAACAAAGCATCTATGTTTATGTTTATTAAACAATCTTTTATATAAAAATAAATAAAATCGATTTTTCATTTATAATAATAAAGTAATAAATATGAAAAATATACTAAACAATCTTTCACATGAAAAAAATATATGGATTTTCCATTAATAATAAAGCTATAAATAAAATTATACTTAGTAAATCTCAAAATAAAATATAAAATGGAATCTTTATTGATAAAGAAATTTACAAAATATAAATAAACAATTTTGATGACAAAACCATATAAATCCATAATCCAATAGAAACTATGGATTCTTTATTAAAGAAATTCAAGATCCATAATTCAATAGAAACTATGAATTGTCTCTTAAATTCATTAGAAACCAACTCCATTCCATGCAAATTAGTGAATATATAGTGAGTAGAAACATTAAGAAATGCATAAAAACCAAAGTTGTTTGGGAA
>ML785031.1:31475-49485 GCA_009831015.1 Picea engelmannii | reverse complement strand
AACTAAATTTTACAAAATGGAAATGCCAATAAACTCATTGCCAGAATGCATTCTCAGAACTAAATTTTACAAAACGGAAATGCGAATACACTCATTGCCAGAATGAATTCTCAGAACAAATTTTACAAACGAAAATGCCAATACAGTCATTGTTAGAACGAATTCTCATAACTAAATTTTACAAAAACGGAATGCCAATACACTCATTGCCAGAACGAATTCTCAGAACTAATTTTACAATGAAAATGCCAATACACTCATTGCAAGAACGAATTCTCAGAACTAAATTTTACAAAAACGGAAATGCCAATACATTCATTGCCAGAACAAATTCTCAGAACAAATTTTACAAAACGAAAATACCAATACACTCATTGCCAGAACGAATTCTCAGAACTAAATTTTACAAAAATGGAATGCCAATACACTCATAGCCATATTTAAAAACGCCCCTAGTCAGATATAAATGCCCACAGTCATATATAAATGCCCACATTAAAAAAAAACACCCATAGTCATATATAAAAACGCCCACATAAATTCATAAACGCCTACAACAATACAAAATGTCCACAGTAATATATAAATGCCCACATTATTACAAAATGCCCATAGCCATATTTAAAAATGCCCATAGTCAGATATAAATGCCCACAGTCATTTATAAACGCCTAAAGAACACCAATAAGAAATTGTAGCCAATAGTAAGAGAATGCCAGTGCCAAGGATAACTGATTGAAAGGATTGCAAGGTTATAATAGTCTAGGTGCAGAAAACAACAACAAGGAAAAAAGATGATCCAGAATTCATCACATCAATCATCATCATAAGGATTCATATACAATTTTAAACAATTTTCCTTTTATTCCTAAACAAACAAACGCACTTGCGTACCTATGACCGACGACGAATAACCTGAAGACACTATCCCGTACTTGAGCTCCGTGCTACTCCGGCTCGCCGATCGGCGAGACCTCACCAGTACCTCCAGCTAATGCTAGGGGTACTCTTCTTCCCCCTTAGCTCCCCGAGCCGCAAAGGGGCCACACACTATCCATATGGTACATCTAGGTCCCATCTCGCCTCGCAAGGTCAAGCTACCACTCCTATCCGAGCTATGAAATCCCAACTCCCCACAAGTAATCAGTCAAGTCACAAATCCGGCAGCGTAACCTTACGCTAACAGCCGATCGCCCACTTCCTTCTCCTCTCTTTCTTTTATAGCATTTTATCACTTCCAGTCTTTTCCAAATCTCATTAAATTTTATTTTTTAAATAAAAAGTTCCAAAAATTTTCCTTCGTACAAGTGGCATCCATCCCCCACTTTCCTCCATTAATAATTTTCTTTAAATTAATAATTGTCTCATTTCCCTCACCCACCTAGAGTTGCTCCTATTTTTACTCCTAGGTGTCCCTAAATTCCCTTATAGGTTTAAATACTTTCCCTAAAATGAAGTTGTTAATTTACTTCAAATTATAAGGTTTTTAATTGCAGATTCTTTACTATGTTGACCTCGCTTTTTACCATAAGTTCCCCTCTTTCCCTTATTATGTTTCCCCCATTCCTTAGTTTCCTAATTTTTATTATTCCCTTATTTCTCCTTTTTATTAGAGCCAAAATGACAGTTGCGCTATTTACTCTTTTCCTTTTATTATTAATTTAATATATTTTTACACTTTCACAAGTTAAATAATTTATTTCCTCTTTACCTTTGATATCCATAGATTTTAATTAAGTTCTTACTCTCTTCATTTTACCCAAAAATTTATGAAGTCCACAACTATTACTTAAGTAGTTTTTTTGTTTAAAATTTATTATTTTAATTTTTATAAGGTATTTTTTTTAAGGGTAGACAAAATTTTACCCCTAGAGATGTTTTAGACTTAGGACTTAGATTCTGAACTATGCGACATTTAATTAGGGAAGTTGTTTAAGAATTTCTTAATGTGTTAAATTTCTTAGGGCCATCTACGCGATGTGCCCTTCAGGACGCACTATGTGCTCCAAGTGTGACACTCACCTCTTTTGTTTCTTTTGCGCGACGTGCCCTTCAGGATGCACCACGTGCTCCAAGGGTGCCACTCGCTTCTTTTGTTTGTTTTGCACAACGTGCCCTTCATGATGCACCACATTCTCCAAGGGTACCACTCGCCTCTTGACTGATTGGTAGACATAAATAACCCCTCGAGTCAACACTCTCCCAGGTGAACTTGTGGGAGACTAAGGGATTATACGGAATAAGGCCCCCACCTTATTGCGTGCCCCTTAGAATCATCGTGAGCGATTGTCACAGTCTACCCTCACAACATCGTGGGTCCTCTCGAACTTGGTAATCATTAACCTATAATTCGAGCCACGATGGGAGTGCTAGTAGGTTGTGGCAGGGCTGTTTTCCACACCTCTCCCTCAACCTCTCTGGTAGTCATGTGTGTGGCCACTTTACTCCATATGTGAGTCTGGTCGCCACGCTATCATCAACTTGCATTATCAACAATCATGTCAGAACATGTCCACATCATATCATCTAGTCAAATGTACTAAAATCACAATAAAACCATCAAACCCCAATAGCACACTCCCTGACTCGATCCAGAGTCTAAGGGGTTTCGTTGATGCCTTTTCATCTTCAAGGTCCAAAACCCTGCACACTCAGTAAAACTGAGTCAATAGCACATGTCTATGTCAATGCAGTAAAACATCATGTCATCTACCATAACGCATCATAATCAAGGACAAATGTTTTAATATCATAATAGTCTGGATCACTTGCGAGAAAGTGTCCTCAAAGAATAAGTTTTCTCAGTGTGCTAGAGAGGGATGTTACATACACCCCCTCTTGGTCTAAATTTTGTCCCGAAGTTTCTCAGTATAAATGTCAAAATAAGTGTATCACAATATCATATGTCTATCTATCAAACAAAAATGGAAATTGTTGGCACATATCATATGCGTCCTCCTAGGTCACCGAGTGCAGACTATAATTGTCCCACTGGACCTTGACCTGATCTACCGTTCAACGTCGTAACTGTCGAATGCGATGATCTAATATGCGGACCGGCTCAGCCGTGAGTGCTCCCTCGTCTGATACCTGCAAGGAACTCATGTCAATCACATGTGTAGGATCACTAATATAATGTCTCAAAACAGATACATGAAAAACATCGTGCATACGCCTCAAGGAATGAGGCAAGGCTAGTCGATAGACCACGGGCCCCTTTCTCTCCACAATATTGAAAGGTTCTACGAACCTAGGAGAGAGCTTAGCTCCCTCTCCAAACTTGATTGAACTCTTATGCGGTTTAACCTGCAAGAAGATTCGATCGCCAACCTCGTAAATACGGTCAACTCGGTGCGCATCGACATAACTCTTATGTCAATCTTGCGCTTCTTTAATCATTTGTCTTATGGTTTTCATTTGCTCTTCCATTTCTAGGATCAATTCTGGTCCCATTAGGACCCTATCCTCAAGTCGATCCCAACTCAAGGGCGTCCGACATGGTCTCCCGTAAAGAAACTCGAAAGGCGCCATTTTAATGGTGCTTTGGTAATTGTTGTTGTAAGCAAACTCTACTAGAGGCAATAATTCTTCCCAACGCTTTTGTTGGTCCATCATGTACATGCGCAACATGTCCTCCAAGGTTTGGTTCATTTGTTCGGTCTATCCGTCAGTCTCTGGGTGATACGCAGTACTAAAGTTAAGATGGGTTCCCAAGGCCTCTTGGAAACTCGTCCGAAATCATCCAGTAAACACTGATCCTCGATTGGATATAATCCTCTTAGGCATGCCATGCAGCCTCACAATCTCACTGATGAAAACTCTAGCAATGTCAGGTGCCTGATACATCATACACACAAGAATAAAGTGAGCACTCTTCGTCAGAGTGTCTACTACTACAAAAATCGAGTCATGTCTCCTTGCCGTCAGTGGCAATCTAACAATAAAATCCATCGAAATAACCTGCCATTTCTATTCCGGAATAACATGTGGTTGTACTAATGCTACTGGGTGTCTATGTTCAGCCTTTACCTGCTAACATTCTAGACACCTGGCCACATAGTTGACTATGTCGGCCTTCATTCCCTTCCAAAAAAATAAGGGTTTAAGGTATGCCCTCATATTTGTGACTCCTGGGTGAGCCATGTAAACTACTCTATGAGCCTCAATCAGGATCAACATCCTCAACTCGTCATTTGGCGGTACGTAAATTTGAATTTTAAACCTCAATAAACCATCGCTATCAAATGAAAATCCTCAATATCGTGGTACCATCATGGTGTTTTGTCTGATAAAACCCTCGACCTCTTGTACCAGTCATCGTCATGCTGTAAAGTGAGAATCCTCTCACGTAGATTTGTCTAAAGAGGTAACAACGAAAAGATGCGTGGTCTTCAACTCAAAGCATCTGCCACTCGGTTCACTGTTCCTTTTATGTAAGAAATCTCAAAGTCTACTCACTAAGCAATTCCGACCAACGTCGTTGTCGTGCGTTTAGGTCACTTTGCATAAAAATGTGTTGTAGTCCACAATGGTCAGTCTTTAATTCAAATTTTATTCCAACAAGGTAGTGTCTCCAAACCTTCAAGGCATATACGATGGCTAATAACTCCAAATCGTGCGTCGCGTAGTTCTCCTCATGCCTTCTCAGTTTTTTCGAAATGTAAGCAATCACTCGTCCATATTGCATCAAGACTCCGCCTAAACCTTCCTTGGATGCGTCTGTGCATACCAAAAAGTCCGCGTCCATGTCAGGGACCTTTAGTATCGGTGTTGTCGTCAACAACTCCTTAAGCCTCCGAAATGCTTCCGCGCATTTCTCCGTCCAAACAAACTTCTTATTTTTCTTTTGCAATTCCGTGATCGGATTTTATATCTTTGAAAATCCCTCGAAAAACCATCAATAGTATCCTACTAAACCCATAAAGCTATGCACTTCCATGAAATTCATCGGCGCAGGACATTCCATAATAGCCTTGACCTTGGCTGGATCAATGGTGATACCTTCGCTGGAGATGACATGCCCTAAGTAGTGAATCCTTGATTGATAAAAAGAGCATTTGGACAACTTTCCATACAATTTGTGCTCTCGCAGACACTGTAGTACCAAGTGCAAGTGCTCTTCATGATCCTCCGTCATCTGAGAGTAGATCAAAATATCGTCAATGGATACTTGGACGAACTTGTCCAAGTACTCGTGGAACACCTCGTTCATCAAAATCATAAATACTCCTCAGGAGTTTGTCAGTCCAAATGGAAAAATAGTAAACTTGTAATGTCTAAATCTCATCTTAAAGGCGGTCTTAGGGATGCCATCCTCCTTGATCTGCAACTGGTGATACCCTGATCGCAAATCGATATTGGAGAACATCGTCGCACCCTTCATTTGATTGAACAGATCATCAATTCTTGGTAAGGGATATTGATTCTTGATCGTAGCCTTTTTCAGCTGACGGTAGTCAATGCAAAGCCTCCACGATCCATCCTTCTTTCGTATGAAAATAACAGGTGCACCCCATGGTGACACACTAGGACGTATAAGTCCCAGGTCCAACAACTCATTCAGTTTCATTTTCAACTCTTGCAACTCTGGGGTCGACATCCTATAAGGCGTTCTTGCTATCGGTTCGGTCCCTGGTTTTAGGTCTATGGTAAACTCCAATTCCCTTTCTGGCGGCATCCTAGGTAAATCCTAAGGAAATACATCTGCAAACTCTCTCACCACTGGAAGGTGTTCTAGAACTTCCGCTACTCCGTTCTCGTTTAGCGCAAGGATCGCATAAAGCTTCCACCCCTTGCGCATACTCTTTCGTAACTGTAAGGAAGAGACGAACCTTAGGGAAACTCCCTAGTCCTGTCCTAGAATCACACATCTCTGGCCCTCATCATTGACCAAGCTCAACTGTTTTGTCTTATAGTTGAGTATCACCTCACGCGACTCCAACCAATCCATACCAATCACGACATCATAAGATCCTAAGATCGTGACGTACAAGTTGTCCCGCGTGACAAACTCTCCCAGGTTAAGGGCACAACCCGTAACCTTTCCTCCAACCTTCTGTTTGGCTCCTGAAGCCATCTCTACGAAGCCAAACTCGTCCTATTCGACTGCCTTTACCTTAATCTTTTTTAGTGCTGCACCAAAAATGAAACTCTCAGTAGCACTGAGATTTATCAAAATATGAAGGGTCTGGTCAGCTATAATACCTGTCATCTCGAGCAAAGTCGAATGATGCTCTGTCTAGCGGTTATTCACCGCTGCATGAATCCGATGGGCCTTTCCCATATCTCCTACTCTAGTGAGTCCAGTTGATATGGACTCTCTGGTCCTCTCCACAGGGAAGTCACGCTGGTAGTGTGGCTCCCCACACATCCAACACCCCTTCTTTGGCCAAGTAGTCCCGGTACCCGAAGTAGAAGATGACGACCCACTGGCCTGGAACCCTGGTCTGTTCTACTGAATAGGCCTAAATTGTTGTTGTTGCTGGCGACGCTGTTGCTGATGCTGTGGTCCCCGATAAGGCGTCTGCTCCTGAGGCATTGGTCGTTGGAGTGTAGTGAAAGTGGATCCCCTCTGGAAGCCATGATATCCCGGTTTATGTCTCGCTGGTGTCTAGTGCTACTGTGCCCCAAATTAAGCCTGCCCTGCTAGTCTCACTAGAGTCCTAGTCTGACCCCCACTGATAAGCTCCTCCTCTGTTATGAGGGCCGTCCAGACGACATCGTGAAAGGTTTGAGGCATCAAAATCCTAACTTTTGCATGTAGGCTTCCATTAAGGCCGAATATGAACCTGTTGACCTTAAGTTTTTCATTGTTAAGGTGCAGAGCGTACCAGAGAAAATCCATAAAACGGGGCTTGTACTCGAGCACCGTACGACCTCCCTGTCGTAAGGCATGGAACTCATTGAGTTGATGTTCAATGAATTCCCTTGAAAGGTACCTCTCTCAGAATCGTTCCTTGAACAGTTCCCATGACATGACTTCGACGGTCATGTTCAGCTGTGGTAGGAGCGTCTTCCACCATATAAGAGAACTCCCCTTCAATTGAAAGACTGCCATGCGGACCTTCATGTTGGAGGTATAATTGTGAAGTGCAAAGCACATCACAATCTTCTCCAACCATGCCTCGATGGCTGTGTCGTCTGGGGCACCAAAGAACTCGAGAAATTTGACCTTCTCGAGTTCACGGTGAAAGCTACCAGTAACGACCGGTGCGCATAACAGAACCTCAATGGGTGTTGATGCCTTGGCCTCATCTCTGTCCAAACGGATGATCAATGCCTTAGACATGCGCTGAAATGATCTCATCATCCCGAGTACATCATGAACTGTTATCCTCTCCTGTCTGAGAACCTGCTTGCCTCCCTAGGGGTTAGACCCCTCTGGCGTGGATGCTATTGGGGGTGTCATGCCTCCTCCCCTTGCACCCCGTCGTCTGCCTACACGGTGTCCTCTAACCATGATTACCTACACGCACACAATAAACTCGATTAGCAACAGTATAATCAAATCATGTCAACGAAATCCGTAATGATCCCAAGTCACGGGTCGAACCCGCTCTGATACAATATGTAACCATCCTCCTTGTTATGACGACAAACCTTGTATAACAAGTGGAAATTTTTTTTTTTGTGTGTGTGCACGTGGGTACAAGGATAATAAATACATTCAACTCTGCATCGCCATACGACGACGAACATGACGCATGCAATGCGATGACAACAAAGAGACCTAAGATGCACATGAACTTTTTCAAGCAATGAACGACAATCAATCGACAAATAATAAGACTGACTACCCATCCATCCTACACTGCAATGGTTAGGACCTCCAAGATACATAAGCAACGCTCAAGCCCAAGTTCCCATCAATTTTAACCATTTAAGATCTCAGGGCTGGCGACTGTTCTAAGGAACATGGAGGTGTCTACATCCCACTCGACACGAGCAGACCAAGCACACGAAAGGTTTACCAACCAAGTACAACATTATTTAAATAAACAACAACCCTCATTTACTAACTGAGAATAATTTATTGTACTTAATTCAAGCACATTCCACCATATATGTTTATCAATAACAATAAAAATTACAATAACGCAACCATGAAATAATAAACACATTATATTTATATCACATTCAATTTTCAAAAATAACAATCACCTTGTGTCTTATGTGTTATCCATAACAACAAATCTACAATATCATTGCCATAAAATGACAGCACCATTTCATTTTAAGTTACAATAACTTTGCAAGAATAACAATCATATTACAAGACAATGATAATTAATAAAGCGAGTAAGGAAATTAACACAACTTATTCCAACCTCCACTACGAGCCCAACAATGCATGTCTAAAGCACATAATATCATAAGGTACAATCTAAATCCACCTTGAAACAATTTCCTTTATGAATTTTAATTTTTCAAGAGTCATCATAGTTCCATTTAAATCAATTTACCTTAAAATGTTATGGTTGTTATAAAAATTCTAATTTAAATCACTAACCAATAATCATGGGGAATATATACAACAATGTTCGAGGAATTAAATCGTGTATATCTTAACAACCTTTACACACAAATTCCTCATCCCATTGGTAAGGATAATAGTAACAATGATATTAATAATTGTTACTATTATTATTATTATTAAAAGAAACACTTCATCAATCTGATTATAATAATCATTTTTAAAATCTTAAACCATTTCATAATCATGCAAAGATATCTAAAAAGGTTCTACAATTTTCATACCCTTCATCCAATAATAATGAAACTCTACACTTGATAAATCATGTGCCTTTTCGATGCCCCATATAACATGCTAGAATAAATTAAAAGTTAAAACAAAAGATAACGGTGGAATAATGATATTAAGATCTATCCAAATAAAATTTATAGAGAGAAAGGGTGAAAACATACGAGACAGTGGACATCTTATCAGCCTATCTTTGGTATTAATAAATAATTGAGGGTTGAGGCAAGGGATAAAAGTTTTACTACACTTGTAAATATCCAAAAGGGATAAAGGTAAAATGAAGCAACAAGATTAACAAAGGATAGTTGTCACCGTAAACCAAAATATAAAGTTGGGAATTTACCCTATATGAAGGAGTTGAAACGTTGTTAATGCATAATCAAAATAAAATGGTGTCACCATAAGGATGGGATTGTTGTCAAGTAGAAGTTATTTAAAATCCTTGCGGGTATACCACTGCATACAATTAGAAACAATCCATAAAATAAGGATGAAACGTTGTGCCTATAATTAAGAGACAATCCAGAAATTAGATAAATTGTTGTGCATATGTTATGAGACAGTCCAAAAATCAATGACAGTTTAAGAAGGGAGAACTTCGTTTGCCAGGGACGGAGGTTGCCAGGGACGAATTTACTGAACAATACAAAACAAAAATTCCCAACACCCATTGCAGAACGAATTCTCTGAACTAATTTTGCAAAATGAAAATGCCAATATACTCATTTCCAGAACGCATTCTCAGAACTAAATTTTACAAAACGGAAATGCCAATACACTCATTGCCAGAACGAATTCTCAGAACAAATTTTACAAAACGAAAATGCCAATACACTTATTGCCAGAATGAATTCTCAGAACTAAATTTTACAAAAATGGAATGCCAATACACTCATTGCCAGAACGAATTCTCAGAGCTAACTTTATAAACAAAAATGCCAATACACTCATTGCCGGAACGAATTCTCAGAACTAAATTTTACAAAAATGGAAATGCCAATACACTTATTGCCAGAATGCATTCTCGGACATAAATTTTACAAAACGGAAATGCCAATACACTCATTGCTAGAACAAATTCTCATAACAAAATTTACAAATGGAAATGCCAATACACTCATTGCCAGAACAAATTCTCATAACTAAATTTTACAAAAATTGAATGCCAATACACTCATTTCCAGAACGAATTCTCAGAACTAATTTTACAAACGAAAATGTCAATACACTCATTTCCAGAACGAATTCTTAGAACTAAATTTTACAAAAATGGAAATGCCAATACACTCATTGCCATAACGAATTCTCAGAACAAATTTTACAAAATGAAAATACCAATACACTCATTTCCAGAACGAATTCTCAGAACTATATTTTATAAAAGCAGAATGTCAATAGACTCATAGACATATTTAAAAACGCCCCCAGTCAGATATAAATGCCCACAGTCATATATAAATTGCCACAAGAAAAAAAAATGCCCATAGTCATATATAAAAATGCCCACAGAAATTTATAAATGCCTACAGTAGTACAAAATTCCCACAATAATGTATAAACACCCACATTATTACAAAACCCCCATAGCCATATTTAAAAATGCCCACAGTCAGATATAAACACCCACAGTCATTTATAAACGCCTAAAGAACACCAATAAGAAATTGCAGCCAATAGTAAGAGAATGCCAGAGCCAAGGGTAACTCATCGAAAGGATTGCGGGGTTATAACAGTCTAGGCGCAAAAAACAACAAGAAGGAAATAGGATGATCCAAAATTCAACACATCAATCATCATCATAAGGATTCATATACAAGTTTAAACAATTTTCCTTTTATTCTTAAAAAAACAAACGCACTTGCGTACCTGTGACCGACAACGAATAACCCGAATACGCTATCCCTCACTTGAGCTCCATGTCGCTCCCACGCGCTGACCACCGAGACCTCACCGGTACCTCCCAGCCAACGCTAGGGGTACTCTTCTTCCCCCTTAGCCCCCCGAGATGTAAAGGGGCCACACACTATCCAGATGGCACATCTAGCTCCCAACTCGCCTCGCAAGGCCGAGCTACCACTCCTATCCGAGCTGGGAAATCCCAACTCCCCACAAGTAATCAGTCAAGTCACAAATCGAGCAGCGTAACGTTACGCTAACAACCGATCACCCACTTCCTTATACTCTCTTTCTTTTATAGCATTTTAGCACTTCCATTCTTTTCCAAATCTTATTAAATTTTATTTTTTAAATAAAAAGTTCCAAAAATTTTCCTTCATACAAGTGGCATCCATCCCCCACTTTCTTCCATTAATTATTTTCTTTAAATTAATAATTGTCTCATTTCCCTCACCCACCTAGATTTGCTCTTATTTGTACTCCTAGGTGTCCCTAGATTCCATTATAGGTTTAAATACTTTCCCTAAAATGAAGTTTCTAATTTAGTTCAAATTAGAAGGTTCTTAATTGCAGATTCTTTACTATGTTGACCTTGCTTTTTACCACAAGTTCCCCTCTTTCCCTTATTATGTTTCCCCCATTCCATAGTTTCCTAATTTTTATTATTCCCTTCGTTTCCCTTTTAATTAGATCCAAAATGACAGTTGCGTTATTTACTCTTTTCCTTTTATTATTAATTTAATATCTTTTTACAGTTTCACAAGTTAAATAATTTATTTCTTCTTTACCTTTGATATCCACAGATTTTAATCAAGTTCTTACTCTCTTCATTTTACCCAAAAATTTATGAAGTCAACAACTATTACTTAAGTGGTTTTTTTGTTTAAAATTTATTATTTTAATTTTTATAAGGTATTTATTTTAAGGGTAGACAAAATTTTACCCCTAGGGAAGTTTTAGACATAGGACTTAGATTCTGAACTAGGCGACATTTAATTAGGGAAGTTGTTTAAGAATTTCTTAATGTGTTAAATGTCTTAGGGCCATCTAGGTTTGTTCCTTCATCATCATCAACGTGACGTGCCCTTCAAGACGCACTACGTGCTCCAAGGGTGCCACTTGTCTCTTTTGTTTCTTTTGCACGACGTGCCCTTCAGGATGCACCATGTGCTCCAAGGGTGCCACTCACTAATTTTGCTTATTTTTCGCGACGTGCCCTTCAGGATGCACCATGTGCTCCAAGGGCGTCACTCGCCTCTTAACTGATTGGTAAACATCAATAACCCCTGGAGTCAACACTCTGCCAGGTGAATTTGTTCGAGACTAAGGGCTTCTAAGGAATAAGGCCTCCACCTTATTGTGTGCCCCTTAGAATCATCGTGAGCGATTGTCGCAGTCTGCCCTCATGGCATCGTGGGTCCTCTCGAACTAGGTAATATTTAACCTATAGTTCTAGCCATGAAGGGAGTGCTAGTAGGTTGTGGCAGGGTTGTTGTCCACACCTCTCCCTCAACCTCTCTGGTAGTCGTGTGTGTGGCCCCTTTACTTCATATGTGAGTCTGGTCGGCAAGCTATCATCAACCTGCATCATGAACAATCATGTGAGAACATGTCCACATCATATGATCTAATCAAACGTACTAAAATCATAGTAAAACCATCAAACCCCAATGGCACACTCCTTGACTCGATCAAGAGTCCAATGGGTTCCGTCGATGCCTCTGCGTCCTCAAGGTCCAAAACCCTGCACACTTAGTAAAACCAAGTCAATAGCATCTGTCTATGTCAATGCAGTAAAACATCATGTCATCTACCATAACACATCATAATCAAGGACAAATGTTTTAATATCACAATAGTCTGGATCACTTGCGAGCAAGTGTCCTCAAAGAATAAGTTTTCTCAGTGCGCCAGAGAGGTATGTTACAAAGGTTGGGAGGAAAGACATCCTTTGTCAGTTAATTGGTGTTTTCTATTTTCCCTGATTAGATAAGTATTTAATTTGATCTGTATAACTATGTATGAATGATGTATGTATGTAATTGTATGGTTTAAAATGGGAATTGTGAATTCTTTCATTTAATGAATGAAATTCATGAGTAATTGGGACATGCTAGTTCTTACCATTGTTTTACCTACCAGACTATAAATTTGAATAAGTGTGGAACATCTGTTTCCTTCAGAACCTTACATATTTGGAGGAAATCCTACAAGACATGGACACATGTTCATTGCACAATATCTTGAGTGCTCTGGTGTAGGAGAGGGTGTTCTTGTGAAAAGTAAAAGGGTTGGGTGTCTCGATTGAACCCAAATCCTGAAGGATAAATTTTGTAAGATATGCAAGAAGATTATCTATGATAAGTTGAAAGGTATTTTATGGTCATGGAGTGGTTTTCTTACTCTTGGAGATATGGTCAGAACCTTAAAGCTTCACTGAAAATAGGATAAGTTCCTAAGTTAGACTGTTTTTCCTGAGAGAAACCTTGTGTTTGATTAGAATGACTCGCAATCATTGGTTCGATGTAGTGAGTAAATCAAGGCCATTGGTAAAATGGTGTCACCATCAAAGTGACCATGGGGAAGGTTGTCTTAGGGCCCGATGGGAAAATAGCTAAGTTGAAGAGAACCATTGATTTATTAGAGGGTGGTGATGGTGGATTCTTAATTGTTGTATTTTGTAAAAAGACTATCAGAAGAGTGACCATTGGAGGTCTAGGAGGATGACCAAATAAAGAGTTCGATGTCACAACTATGAGAAACGTAGATCCATTGAGAGGTGTCACGTGAAATCATTCAATATAATATAGTTCAAACCTAAAGGATTTGTCTTAGGACCCTAATTTCCTTTTGGTGGTATTATTTGAGTAATCCTATACCGTTAGATGTTTTAATTGAGGACCCTCAGATCCATCAGAGCTATGTTGTACGAGTTTCCATGACCGTGGAATTAGAGAGACTTTGATGGTGAGGGATCTAAGAGTAAATCTAAGATGGTTATAGAAAGGTGACTTATGGGAAGCGAAAACAATGGATCTGTTGTTGGATTGGATTATCCAGTTAGGGATGCCTAATGAAATGGGGAATAACCACTGGATAATCTGAGACCCCAAGAGTACAATGCAACCATTGGTATCTATCTCTAATGATCATTGGATTCACCAATGCCAACTTGTTGGAGAAGGTTTGTCAGAAAGGATTTTGAGCTAGTATGTAGTAGATTCTGATGAGAGATAGCCCGAGGTGCTTGAGATTGTAAATCTAATGTTGAGGGGTGATCCTAGACATATTATTAAGGCGGTTTACACCCCAAGGTGTTTTTACTAAGTTCGAGAATGGATTTTTTTGTGTTTGGGATTTTGATGATGGAACTTGCAGAGAGATATGAGTATGAGTTTAATGAAATCAAGAAGGAGAATTGAACTCCCCACTAGCCTAAGATAGATTTGGGTTCGGGTGTTTTACAAAGTGGTAGCAGAGAAAATTTCAAACTCTAGGATTTAATGGGTCTTCAAATCCACTTGAAAACATTTAAGAACCTTTTTAATGTTGTTTAACATGCATATTTTAAATTGGTAATGTAATTACTAATGATTGTTATTGTTTCAACAGGTAGGATGCACTGAAAGGAAACAAAGGTGAATGGTACAACACAATATGGATGAAACCTCACACATCAGAGATGATCAATCTTATGGTCAGAGGTATATATAAAGCCCTCCATATTTGATGGCCCTGTTACAAGTCTGAAGGTAGACAATGAGAGGCTCATGAGAGGTCATTCTGAATAGATAGAGGTGAATGTAGTATTACTATAGATATATTTTGAGATTCAAAAAAATCTATAGAAAGGCCCAAATATTGCAGAGTTACAACAATAAGAGAGGTTGAAATCCCCTTCAGATGCTCAGAACCATGGATTCACTCACAATGATGTGGGAAAGAGCTCTTCTAGAAAGAGGCATCGAGATGCTAAGAAATGTAGATCCACAGGAAGCATTTCCATAGAGTCATCTTGTAGGAATAGTACTTTGGTAGAATTTTCCAATAGTGGAACAGAGTCAAGTGTCCCTAAGAAGAAAAAGAAGAAGAATTCTGATATTTATTTGACTTAAGAATTCAATAAGTCTAAGCCACCTACCTTTGATGGAGAAACCAAGAAGGGAGAAGAAGTTGAGGCATGGTTGTTTGGTTTGAAGAAGTACTTTCAGGTACATGATTACTCTGATAATACCAAGGAAAATATTTCCATTTTCAACCTGAATGGAGGAGGTTCCATTTGGTGGGAAGACCTCAAGGAATTCAAGGGTCTCGAGGAAAGAAAACTGACCTAGAAACAATTTGATAAAGACTTTCGAAAAGAATAGATATTGGAGAATTATTATGATGACAAAATTAAGGAGTTCCATGAGCTATCAAATATCTCCTCACAAGATTTCCAACAACACAAATGGAACCTCAATCAGATCTAGGATGAAGAAGTTATGGCTCGTTAAAGGTTTGCTCAAACTTTGTCAAAGTCAACCCATCCATACCATTGACGTCACCATATGTACTTCAGAATTCAGCGGGTTATTGGGAAAATATGATGTCAACATGCTAATGCGGCATCACGAGAGGTTTCTATGTGTCATGCATTTTTCTCATTTTTGGCCACCAAATGGACCAGTAAAAAATGCCACGTGGCACCCCCAGGAAGAAACATGTGGCACCACCCAGGATCGACCACGCGACATCCGTACACAGTGACAATTGAAATCCTGGTTGGATGACCCAAAACTATTGATTGGAAATGGGGTAACCTATACTAGGGTGCCACATGCCCCAATCACAGGCAACCATGTGGGAACTCCGAAATTCCCAATGTTGATTAYGAGCGAAAAAATTCAAAATTAAAATAGGTTGGCTCGAATCGGCTGATGCCAAATCCAGTGACCAGACCAGCCAAAAGCCCCCATTTCTGGCGGTCATATCTCTCATCAAATATGGAGGAATTATACTAGAAAATATGAGCATCATACTGCACAAATCCATGGTCAGTACTAACCCGAGTCCATGCAACTATCACACTGTTTGGGTTGCTTCCAAACTTGGCAATAAGTTGTCATATATATATATATATATATATATATATATATATATATATATATATATATATATATATAGTTTGTTATAAAAACACACCACAAGGGGGGTCCATCATGTTTGACCCCCAGACCTTCCCCAAACAAACCTCCAAATTTAGAGTCAGTTGCCAACAGACCACGGGCTAAGACTTGGTAGGTTTTCCCCTGAATTATTACTTAAACTTAGAATTTTTCCAATGCTCCAGGAGAGAGGTCCACACCATCCAAGACCTTGAACAAAAATTGATGTAGAGTATGAAGTAATTAATTGCATGTTCCATGCATGCTTTAAGAGGAAGAGATCCCAATAGGGGCCTCACGCTGACTTTGTCCATTTCAGATGATTTGACAGTCATTTATAAACTATTTCATGCCACAATTGCAATGGAAACATTTTCTTCTAGAAAAGATATTCATATCATGAAATTATGGAAGAAAACCCAATGTAAGCATGAGATTTTTTTAAATTTGGTTTCTTTATGATATTTTCTAAAATATATATGCATGCTACAAATTTTGATGAGCGTGGAGTGCTAGAACAGAGAATCAAGTCTTGGGTTATTGCAAGAAACTTATCAATTATGAGAAAAATGTAATTCCAATGATGATGCTTGAATATAATCAATAGATTCAAAGAGGATCATGGGTTTCCATTGGAAAATAGTCCATGTTATTCCACAACTTGTGAGAAATCATCCTTCAGGAGAGGAGATCATTTTTTTATGGAAGAGACATTGACAATTGGTGTGAGAACCTATTCCTTGTATTTGAGGAGAACATATCATTTCCACATGTGAGAATCATCTTTGTGAGAACTTTTCCCTTTTATTGTCCATGGATATTTCCTCATTTCATGAGAGACTTTTCCACATGTTGAGAGAAATTTCTCTATACACAAGAACACTCTTCGATGTTGTTATGAGGAGTGGGACTGTATCCCTTTTATTTTTAAAGGAGAAGCATCTTTTAAAGAGGATAATAAAGCGACTAAGTTGTTGAGCAAATCCCATAGACGTAACCCACCCTAGGTGAACTCCTTTATCAATTGGTGACTCTCTTGTTCTTATGTGTGACTTCTTATCTCATGTTTATTATGCTTCCTTATTTCTTCAGTTAAGTTGTTGGATGAATTAACTAAATGGCACATGAGAGTTAATAAGATTCTTTACCAAGTTAAATACAATTTGGATTCAAGCCTCTTAAACACTTCAATTTCACCTTTTTAACACAATCAATTCAATAAAAACGATCTTAAATCTTACCTTTAAAGCAGTGCCATAGAATCGAGTAAAGATTGGTATCAAGTTCACCCCGGTCTCAGATCACCTACTAATGATTGAGTGAACATCCTCATAAAATCATATTAATACTAAATCTCTAAACAATTTGTGAAATTTTCAAAGGATGCCATGTTCCTTTCTCTTGTAACATCATCTTATCCATTGAATAAAGGAATATATTAGAAAATTTTAGGAGGAATATCATGAAGAACTAATGGTAGTTTGAGAGATTTATACCTATTTAATTCTCAAAGATGAATCTTTGCAGGTTGACCATAGGGTATATGAGAGACTAAGTAAATTGAAAATTTGATTTCATTGCCAATCGATGTACAAGAATGACTATGCTCCTGAAGAGTAGGAATCTATACTTTATGATCAAGAAATATCTCAAAAGACACAAATGCAATAAGCTAATCATTACTTTAATAAGACAATAATAATAAAGGCTTATCTACTTGAGTAATATGAGGAGCAACTAGGGTTACTTTTTCAAAGATATGAAATGAGGTTTTGAACTTTTTATCCTTTGAATGTATAAAATAGTAGAAAACCTTTTTCAATTGTAAAACTAAAAGCAGGAAAGAACCAAATAGTTGGAAAGAAGCTTTCCATTTGATAGCTAATCATTTTGAAATAATTTTTCATTTTTGTCAACAAGTCTCACTTACCAGTGGAGTCTTAAAATCTGATTGGAATCAAAATGGAATCACTAGTGAAGGTCACAATGGATTCTTCAGATCATGGATTTGTCAGGGGAATCACATTGAAGTCACCAAGTAAAGAGTAGTTAAAGAGCGTACATATGTTTGATTTTTTTCACCATGAGAACCGAGATCTTTTCAATGTCGTACTCCTAGGGAAGTTAAGTCTTTCAAATCCGTCCCTGGAAAGGACACCAAAATGATGTTGTTCCTAAGATTGTTCTATGTTGAAAGAACAATGTC
>ML785031.1:0-22197 GCA_009831015.1 Picea engelmannii | reverse complement strand
TATGAGAGCTCATTCTAAATAGGTAGAGGTGAACACAATATTACTACAAAGCTTGTATGAGATTCAAAAAAATGTAAATCAAGGTCTAAGTAATGCATATTTGCAGTAGTCACAGAGGTTGAAAGCCCCTTCAGATGCTCAAAAGCATAGATTGTCTCACATCGATGTCAGAAAGAGTTCTTCTAGAAAGAGGCATCGGGATGCCAAGAAATGTAGATCCAACGGAAGCATTTCCATAGATTCATCTAGTAGGAATACTACTTTGGTAGAATCTTCTAGTAGTGGAACAGAGTCAATTGTCCCTAAGATGAAAAGAATAATAATTCTAATATTTATTTGACTGAAGAATTCAAGAAGGCTAAGCCGCCTACATTCGATGGACAAACCAAGAAAGGAGAATAAGTTGAGACATGGTTTTTTTGTTTGAATAAGTACTTGCAGGTAGATAATTACTTCGATAATACGAGGTAAAGGATTTACATTTCAACCTGAATGGAGGAAGAAAACCGACCCAGAAGAAATTTTAGAAATACTTCCGAAAAGAATAGATATTGGAGAAGTATTATGATGACAAAATTAAGGAATTCCATGAGCACAAGTTGGGACAACTAACCATGGATGAATACACCAAAATATTTATGGATATGTTGAGGTATGTACCTTACGTCAAAGATGACAAAATAAGAGTTCAATGTTTTCTATGAGGATTACCAAGGTCCTACCAAGATTGAATTGAGTTTGATAAAACCAAGACATTGGAGGAAACTATTCGAAAGGATAAGTGTTGTTATGATCAATCTAAGCATAAAAAAATGCCTTCAAAACAATGGAATAGGAAGCAGAATAGTGGATTCTAGAAGAAGGTATTCAAGTCCTTTTCATACAAGAATTCCAGAAAGAATACACATTTTGGTCAGTTAAGTAAAAGTGCGCATCAATATAATTTTCCGTCTCAAAGTGGAAATAGGACAAAGAAGGTGAGATAAAGAGAAGAGGAACCCAAGAAAGGACCTTTGTAATGTTGGGGTTGTGGAGAACCACACCTTTTGAGGGATTGTCTTCACAAACAACATGACATGAGGAAGGTGTGTATGTACAATAAAAATCCACAGTAAATGATGTAGCTAGAAGCATGCCAAGAATATATGTACTTGTGGAAAATGAACAAGAAGAACACCAAGCCTCTATGTTGGAGCTGGAAGGTATTATTACCAATCAAATTGTCTCTATTTTACTTGACCCAGGTTCTAACCTCAGTTATATTTCACCTTCATTTGTTGAGGAATGTTCATTACAGAGAAAGAAACATGCAAGAGAATGGTTAGTTCATTAATCCACTAGAACAAATAGGAAAGTGATTGAGGTAGTAGAAGCTTGTCCATTTGTAATTAGTGGACTTCAAACTCAGGAAACCTAGAATATCCTACCCCTAGGCGAGCTTCCAACAAGAAAAAAATAATTTCTTATGAGTAGGTTTTGGATTGTGAAGATAATGAGGGTAATGCAAGACATTTGCAAGGAAATTAGAAGCAAGTTTCAATAAGGAAAATATCACCGCTGAAACTCAAGAAGTTCAGAAAAAAACTGTGCCCGTTGTATGATGTATAAATAATTAACTTAGCTGAAATAAAGGAGTTGAAGGCTGAAGATCACCCTGTATTGTGGGAATTTAGAGATGTGTTTCTAGAGGAATTTTCATGACTAACGTCAAAAAGAGATATTGATTTTTCAATAGATCTCGCACCTATAGAGATACCAACTTTAAAGGTGCCTTACAATATGAGCACGCTAGAGTTAGTGGAGATGAAGGTATAGTTGAAAGAAATGTTTGATAAAGGTTACATTGGGCCGAGTGTATCCCCATGGGGAGCACCAACCTCATTTGTAAGTAATAAGGATGGTACCTTAAGACTATGAATTTATTATATACAATTGAACAAGATGACCATCAAGGAAAAATATCCTTTACCCAATATCGATGATATCTTTTATCATCTCATAGGAGGAACCATTTTCTCAAAGATCAATTTGAGGTTGGGATATCACCAAGTTAGCATCAAGGATGAGGATATCCAGAAGATATCCTTTAGAACAAAGTACATGCAATATGAGTTTGTAGTGGTGCCATTTGGGATTACAAATGCACTAACCACATTCATGTGTCTGATGAATAGTGTGCTCAACAAGTACTTGGACAAGTATTTTTTAGTATTTTTGGACGACATATTGGTGTATTCTAGGAATAAATAAGAGCATGAAGAACATATCAAAATGGTGTTACAAGTATTGAGAGAGAAACAATTTTATGCTAAGTTCTCTAACAAACCTATTCGTTATGACAACAAGCCTCACATAACAAGTGCACAATTTTTATTTTTATTTGTTGTGTGTAGGAAGGTAGTAATGACATTATACTCAACATCGCAACACGACGACGAACACAACGCTTGAAACTCTCGCCACAACAAACATAACGACCTAACATAAAGGCACATCAAGCACTTGGAAGCCATGTACGACATGAAATCGATAAAGAATAAGAATGACTCCCACCTGTCCTACCCTGCAATGGTTTGGACCTGCAGGACACATGAGCAATGCTCAATCCCAGGTTCCCATCAATTTTGACCATTTAAGGTATCAAGTCTGGCTACTATTATGAGGAACAAGGACGTGTCTACATCCTTCCCGACACAAGAAGAACCACACCTATGAGCTAAGGGACCACATCCCCATGACTACAACCTTAAATAAATAAATAAAAATCCCAACGACCATTCTACCTAACTCCTCAGTCATTCAATTCAATCAATACGTATTAACTACGAATTGAATAGGCAAAATGGTATTATAATCAATCACTAAGCACAATATAATCAACATTAAAATCGCGTCATTTCGACAAACTTCTTCATTCAACATTTAACTAAATTGACAAGTTTAAATTAAATTAAAATAAATTCCATACACACCCATCTAGTTCTTAGAGTATAATTTACCCAGTTGGACCACAACTATAAGTCAATTAACTTGATACATATTAAGTCAACAATGCCTAAAGACTACTAGTAGAAACTTTTGAATTTGATTAACCTTAAATACAATCTAACCCAATCTGCATTAACAATTTAACTAATATATATACAATTCTACCAATTCCAATATAACACTAGTATTCGACACTATAGCAATAATACCTTACAAGCGCTATCTAACAATATTAGCAAGATTATTGTAAAACCCGTTGACTCTTACACTTGTTGTCCACAAAAGTTTAACCATAAGGATATATAAAAGGAATTTAAAGCCAAGGGTGTAACCGAGGATATTATTGTCCCAACTAAAGTCATTTATAGGTTAAAGGCTCAGTCTGCAATTAAGGTGATTTCATCCATTTAACCGCAATGCTCAGTGAAACCTTTAAGGCAAACGTGTCCAAAGAACAACCAACACAGTCCAACATTTTAAGGGGAAAACACAGTCTCAGTTTAAAGGCATTTCATGGTCAATTACTACAAATTCAGTCACATTTCGATGGGTGAATCATGGTCAATTAAGGCAACATACAATCATCAGTTTTAGCAACATAATCCGTGGGTGTGTACATCAAATTCAGTCCTTCGATTTTAAAATCAACCGAGGTCATTCAAGCCACTAACATCAAATATCCTTAATATCAATTTTGTTGCAGAAAGCTACAACAAAGACACTTAAGAACAAAATTAAATCATAATTACATATTTTTCAACCTTCTAAATTTATTGACTCAAACTACGTCGATTGGGTAGATCCCGTCCACGTAGAGATAAAAACGAAGGAAAACGCCGAGAGGATTCAAAGTATGAAATCACTTAGCAAGGGAAAGGGATGTTGGGTTTTACACTCCGAGTCACTCAAAATAAAATAAAACTTTGATTCAGAGCTCAGGATACACCAAATCCAAAATCACTTAGGGTAACTATGATTCTCATAGGTTACTACAGGCAACAAAATCGCTTAGGGAAGGAATCGACAAGTTTAAATGCAGAATCCCTCTCGTAGTTTACCCACTAAGAAAATAGCAGAGGTATACGCCTGTGAAAAACACAGAGACTAAGGTTGTGATTGCACTGAGGTAAGAAGTAGAAATTTGTTGGGTTAAGGTAGTAAAAATCATTGAAAAAAGGACTATGAATTAGCTCACCATAGGAGTAAAACCTAGCTTAGTTAAAGCAGTGAAAATAACTGGTATAATAACCATGAATTCTTTGAGCATATGACTGCAATTTTGCTGTGTATAAGCTGTAAAAAATCACTGGTAAGGACCACAAGTTCACTTAGCATAGGAGTGGGATTTCACTGGGTATAGAGAGAGGAGTAAGGGAAGCATCCTAGGCCTCCAAATCATGGAGAAAAATCCCACAAAAAAAGAAAAAAACAATGGAGAGGGAAAGGAAAGGTAGAGAAGGATTCTGCTAGAGAGTAAGATAAAGGGGACACAACTCCTAGGAAATAAATTTAAAATGAAATAGAGGCAAGGGATCACTCAAAAAATGCAGAGATAAATCATTACCATCTCAGACATATTGATGTAATCATTAGGGTAATAATCATCGAAAGTGTAGAAAACACGCTATGTAAATCGGGAGAAATGACACAAAAAGGGTCAGCTTCTTAGTGGAAAAGGTGTGTGACTTCGCAGTCCAGCGACAGGTAAATTCACCTTCAGGCCTGTTAATTTGTAGAAGGAAAAGCTCAGTATCTAACACCATAGAGAATCACTGGAAATGGCTCACAGTCGCAAAGTTTAAACAGAAGAGAGGTGTTGAGTTTTATTATCAAATTACCAGTTCCAGGCAACAAAAATCTGAGTATTACCCACCCAAAAGTTGTTGAGTTTACCTCAAAACAAATTGCACCTTAAAAAAAATAAAGTTTGAGTGAACAGTAGTGGTTAGCGCAGTCATTAGAACAGTAACAAAATCACAACATAAGTCAAGGAACAGTATCAAAATTTCCATCAACACAATAAAACACAGAGGTAAGGTATCAAACAGAGCCCAAGCAAACGCAGGGATTAATCGCTGAAGAGAATAAGCATTTCTCTATCGGAAGAAAAACCATCTTAGAGGTAAACAACACAGCATAGCGCCAGACCATCGATCAACCAAGAACAATCAAAAGGGGTAGACGATGGACAAGTCTGTCCTTTACTCATCATCCTCACACAAAAAAGTAGGGCGTTGAGATCCAAAGGTCTTTTAACGCTAAGGCGATGACTGTAGATCAGGCTCCTCGACAACTGCTTAGGCGAGGACTGTTGAGCTAGGGATGAAGGCTAAACAACTACGAAGGTCATAATCAACACAACAAGGTGGTAAAGACATGTGGGAAAACGAAGGCCATGGGAGTCAACAACCATCGAGCTAGGCTAAGGAAAGTTTCAATCATCAATATTTAAAAACATATTTTTTCCTTCCCATTAAATAAGAAGATCCAAGCATAAATCCTAATACAATCTACCATACAAATGAAGAGAGCATATCATTGCATAATCTCCCACTCTGAATGATGTCCCATGTGCTCCGTGCAACTCCCACTCATCGACTGTCAAGACTTCACTGGTACTTCCCAGCCAATGCTAGGGGTACTCTTCTTCCCCCTTAGACCCCTGAGTTCCAATAAGGCCACACACTCACTATCCAGAGAATTCGACTAGCTCCCAGCTCGCCCTGCAAGGCCGAGCTAATACTCCTTACCGAGCAGGGTATCCCAACTCCCACAAATTAAATCATTCAAGTAGATATTTCTGCAGCATAACATTGCGCAAACAGAAGATGATCCAACCTCCATCACCTCCCTTCATTATATAGAGTTTCATGGTTCCTTACTTTCCATAAATTCTCTTTTTGTTAAGTTTTTATCATTAATTTCCTAAAAATTCCTCCCCGTACAAGTGTCACCCATCCCCTTCCTTCCTCATAAATTAACTTCTTTAATTAATTAATTATCTTTATTTCCCTCACCCACGTAGAGTTACTCCTAGAATCACTCCTAGGTGTCCCCGAAATCTCTTACAGGTTTTAATAACTTTCCTTTTTATTAAATTTCTTGTTTAGTTTAAATTAGAAATCTCTTAAATGGTGGATGCTTTACTAAGTTTGACCTTCCGTTTTTTCCCTTAAGTTCCATTTTTTCCCTTTTTATGGTTACCTCTTTGCCTAGTTTCCTAAAATTTTAGATTTTCTCTCTTTCCCCTTTTTAATTAGAACTCAAAAAGGGAGGTGTGGAATTTTAACCCTTTTTCCCTTTTATCATTTAATTAGTATATTTTAAATTATTAAAAAGATAAAACAATTAATTCCGACAGATTTTTTTATGAATAATTTAAATTTCTTTCTCCCTTCGTGTTACAAGATTTTACGAAGATCATAATTATTATTTAAGTTGTTTTTATTTTAATTATTATTATTATTTTAAAGCTAGAAAAACTTTTACCACTAGCGTAATTTAGACTTAGACCTTAAATTTTGTAGTGGGCAACATTTAATTAGGGAAATTGTTTTAAAAATTACTTAACCCGTTATTCGTCCTAAGGCCATCTACGTTCATTCCTCTATCACCAACAACGCGACGTGCCCTTTAGGACGCACTAGGTGCTCCAAGGGTTCCACTCGCCTCATCTATTCCGTTTGCAACGTACCCTTCAGGACACACTACGTGCTCCAAGGGTGCCAGTTGGCTCTTGATTGACTTGGTAGACATCAAAAACCCCTGGAGTCAACACTCCGCTAGGTGAACTTGTGGGAGACTAAGGGCTTCTAAGGAATAAGGCCCCCGTATTATTGTGCACCCCTTAGAACCATCGTGAGCGAATATCGAAGTCTTCCCTCATGGCATTGTGGGTCCTCTCGAACTAGGTAATTGTTAACCTACAATTTGAGCCACGACGGGAGTTCTAGTAGGTTGTGTCAGGGCTGTTGTCCACACCTCTCCCTCAACATCTCTGGTAGTCGTGTGTGACCCCTTTACTCCATATGTGAGTCTGGTCGACAAGCTATCGTCAGCCTTCATCATCAACAAATCATGTCAGAACATATCCATATCATATCATCTAATCAAATGCACTAATATCATAGTAAAAATAATAAAACCCCAATGGTACACTCCCTGACTCGATCCAGAGTGAAAGGGGTTCCATCGATGCCTCTGCATCCTCGAGGTATAAAATCCTGCACCCTCAGTAAAACTGAGTCAATACCACCTGTCTATGTCAATGCAGTAAAAAGCATGTCATCAACCCATAACGCCTCATAATCAAAATAAAAAAATTTAATAGCATAATAATCCGGATCACTTGTGAGCAAGTGTCCTCAAATAATAAGTTCGCTCAGTGCGCTAGAGCGGGATGTTACATACACCCCCTCTTGGTATAAACTTCGTCCTGAAGTTTCACAGTATATATGTCAAAATGAAGTGTATCACAATATCATATGTCTATCTATCAAACAAAAATGGAAACTGTTGGTGCATATCATATGCATCCTCCCAGGTTATTGAATGCAAACTATAATTGTCCCACTGGACCTTGACCTGCTCTATCACTCGACGTCGTAGCTGTCAAACTCGATTATCGAAGATGCAAATCGTCTCAGCTGTGAGTGCCCCCTCATCTGACACCTGCAAGGAACTAATTTCAATAACATGTGTAGGATCACTAATATAATGTCTCAAAATAGATACATGAAAAACATCGTGCATACGCCTCAAAGAATCAGGCAAGCCTAGTCGATAGGCCATGAGCCACTTTCTCTCCACAGTCTCAAAAGGTCCCATGAACCTAGAAGAGATTTTATCTCCCTTCCCAAACTTGATCCAAATTTTATGCGGTTTAACGTGCAAGAAGACTCGATCGCCGACCTCGCCACTATGGTCGACACGATGTGCATCGACATAACTCTTTTGTCAATCCTGCGCTTCTTTTATCCTTTGTCTTATTGTTTTCATTTGTTCTTCCATTTCCTGGATCACTTCTGGTCCCACCAGGACCCTATCCTCAAGCCAATACCAACTCAAAGGCATCCAACACGGTCTCCCGTAAAGAAACTCGAAAGGCGCCATCTTAATGGTGCTCTGGTAACTGTTGTTGTAAGCGAACTCCACTAGTGGCAAGAATTATTCCCAACGCTTTTGTTGGTCCATCACGTACATGCGCAACATGTCCTCCAAGGTTTGGTTCATTCGTTTGGTCTTCCCATTAGTCTCCGGGTGATACGCAGTACTAAAGTTAAGTTGGGTTCCCAAGGCCTCTTGGAAACTTGTCCAAAATCGTCCAGTAAACACCGATCCTTGATCGGATATAATCCTCTTAGGCACGCCATACAGCCTCACAATATCACTGATGAAAAATCTAGCTATGTCAGGTTCCTAATAAGTCGTGTGCATAGGGATAAAGTGAGCACTCTTCATCAAAGTGTCTACTACTACGAAAATTGAGTCATGTCTCCTTGCCGTCAGTGGCAATCCAACAATAAAATCCATCGAAATAACCTCTCATTTCGATTCTGGAATAGCGTGTGGTTGTATTAATCCTGCTGGGTGTCTATGTTTAGCCTTTACCTATTGACATTCTAGACATATGGCCACATAGTTGACTATGTCTGCCCTCATTCCCTTCCAGAAGAATAAGGGTTTAAGGTCTGCCCTCATCTCCGTGACTCCTGTGAGAGCCATGTAAACTGCTCTATGAGCCTCACTCAGGATCAACATCCTCAACTCGTCGTTCAGTGGCAGATAGATCCATTTTTTAAACCTCAATAATCCATCACTATCAAATGAAAATCCTTCAAATCATGGTACCATCATTTTGTTTTGTCCTATAAAACCCTTGACCTCTTTGTACCAGTCATGAACACGTTGTAAAGTTAGAATCTTTTCATGTAGATTCATCTGAAGTGGCAGCACTGAGAGGATGTGTGGTCTCTGAATCAATGCATCCACCACTCGGTTCATTATTCCTTTTATGTAGGTAATCTCGAAGTCGTACTCGCTAAGCAATTCCGACCAACATCGTTGTCACGCGTTCAGGTTGCTTTGCGTAAAAATGTGTTGCAGTCCACAATGGCCAGTATTTAGTTCAAATTTTCATCCAAGAAGGTAGTGTCTCCAAACCTTCAAGGAATATATGATGGATAACAGCCCCAAATCATACATCACGTAGTTCTCCTCATGCCTTCTTAGTTTCCTCGAAATGTAAGCGATCACTCATCCATATTGCATCAAGACTCCGTCTAAGCCTTCCTTGGATGTGTCAGTGCATACCAAGAAGTCCATGTCCATTTCTGGGAACTTTAGTATCAGTTTTGTTGTCAACAACTCCTTGAGCCTCCGAAATGATTTTGCGCATTTCTCGGTCCAAACAAACTTCTTGTTTTTCTTCTGCAATTGCGTGATTGGATTTTTTATCTTCGAAAATCCCTCGACGAACCATCGATAGTATCCTGGTAAACCCATGAAGTTACGTACTTGCGAGACATTCGTCGGTGTAGTCCATTCCATAATAGCCTCTACCTTTGCTAGATCCACGACGATGCCTTCACTGGAGATGACATGCCCTAAGTAGTGAATTTTCGATTGATAAAAAGAGCATTTGGACAACTTCCCATACAATTTGTGCTCTTGTAGACACTACAGTACCAAGCGCAAGTGCTCTTCATGCTCCTCTGTCAACTGAGAGTAAATCAAAATATTCTCAATGAATACTTGGACGAACTTGTCCAAGTACTCGTGGAACACCCCATTCATCAAGATCATAAATACCCCTGGGGCGTTTGTCAGTCCAAACGGTAAAACAGTAAACTCGTAATTTCCAAACCTCGTCTTAAAGGTGGTCTTAGGGACGTCATATTACTTAATTTGTAACTGGTGGTATCCTGATCGCAAGTCGATCTTTGAGAACACTTTTGCGCCCTTCATTTGAATGAACAGATCATCAATTCTTGGGAACGGATACTGATTCTTGATCATGGCCTTGTTCAATTGACGGTAGCCAATGCAGAGCCTCCATGACCCATCCTTATTTCATATGAAAATAACAGGTGCACCCCATGATGACACACTAGGACGTATCAGTCCTAGGTCCAACAACTCCTTTAGTTGCATTTTCAACTCTTGTAACTCCGGGGTCGACATCCGATAACGCATTCTTGCTATCAGTTTAGTCCCTAGTTTTAGATCTATGGTAAACTCCAATTCCCTCTCCGAAGGCATCCAAGGTAACTCCTCCAGAAATATATCCGCAAACTCTCTCACCACCGGAAGGTGTTCTATAACTTCCGCTACTCCCTTCTCGTTTAACACAAGCATCACATAAAGTTTGCACCCCTTGTGCATGCTCTTCCGAAGTTGCAAGGAAGAGATGAACCTCAGGGAAAATCCCTTGTTCTGTTCTACAATCACCCATCTCTATCCCTTGCCATCGACCAAGCTCAATCATTTCATCTTACAGTTGAGTATCACCTCATGCTATTCCAACTAGTCCATACCAATCACGACATCATAAGATCCTAAGATCGTGATGTATAGGTCGACCTTGGTGGCAAACTCTCCCAGGTTGAGGATGCAACCTGTAACCTTTCCTCCAACCCATTGCTTGGCTCCCAAGGCCATGTCTATGAAGCTAAACTCATCCTATTAAACTTCCTTTACCTTAATCCTTTTTAGCGCTACACCCAAAATGAAACTCTCAGTAGCACCAGGATCTATCAAAATACTAAGGGTCTGGTCAGCAATGATACCTTTTGTCTCGAGCATAGTTGACTGATTCTCTGCCTAACAGTTGCTCACCGCTACATGAATCCAATGGGCCTTGTCCATATCTCCCATATTAGTGGGTCCAGCTGATCCGGACACTCTGGTCCTTTCCACTGGGCAGTCACGCTGGTAGTGTGGCTCCCCGCACGTCCAACACCCCTTCTTTGGCCCAGTAGTCCTGGTACCTGAAGTAGAAGATGACAGCCGACCATCTTGGAATCTTGGTCTATTTTGCTGAATGGGCCTAAACTACTACTGCTTCGGTCGATGCTACTGCTGATGCTGTGGTCCCCGATAAGGTGTCCACTACTGAGGCGTTAATCGTTGAGGTGTAGTGAAAGTGGATCCCCTCTGGAGGCCATGATATCCCAGCGTATGTCTGGCTGGTGTCTGATGTTTTTGTGCTCCAAATGACACCTATCCTATTGGTCTCACTAGAATCCTGGTTTGACCCTCGCTGATAAGATCCTCCTCTACTATGAGGGCCTTCTGGATGGCATCGTGCAAGGTTTGAGGCATCAGAATCCCAACCTTTGCACGTATTTTTCCGTTAACACTGAACATGTACCTGTTGACCTTAAGTCTCTCAATGTTAAGGTGTGGAGAATACCGGAGAAGCTCCATAAAACGGGCCTCGTACTTGGGCACCATATGACCTCCCTGTCATAAGTCATTGAACTCATTGAGATGACGCTCAATGAATTCCTCTAAAAGGTGTCTCTCTTGGAACCATTCCTCGAAAATTTCCCATGACACGTCTTCGACAGCCATGTTCAGTTGCAGTAGGAGTGTCTTCCACCATAGAAGAGTGCTCCCCTTTAGTTGAAAGACCTCCATGCAGACCTTCATGTTGGAGGTATAGTCACGAAGTGTGAAGAAAATAGCCATGTTCTTCAACCATGCCTCGGTGGCTGTGCCATCCGGGGCACCAAAGAACTCAAAAAATTTGACCTTCTCGAGTTCAAGGTGAACGCTACTAGTATCAACCGGAGCACGGGGTAGAATCTCAATGGGTGTCTTCTCCCTGGCCTCATCTTTGTCCGAACGGCTGATCAATGCCTCAGACATGCGCTGAAAAGATATCATCATTCTGACTACATCACCAAATGCTATATGCTCCTATCCGATAACCTGCTTGTCTCCCTGGGGGTTAGACCCCACGGGCGTGGATGATACTAGAGGCGTCGTGCCTCCTCCCCTAGCACCCTATCATCTGCCTCCGCGGAATCCTCTAACCATGATTACCTTCACGCACACAAGTCAACTCGATTAGCAACAGTATAATCAAATCATATCAATGAAAGCTGCAGCGATCCCAAGTCGTGGATTGAACCCTCTCTGATACCATATATAATGAACCTATTCATTACAATAACAAGCCTCACATAACAAGTGCACAATTTTTTTTTTTTGTGTGTGTGTGTAGGAATGTAATAGTGACATTATACTCAACATTGCAACATGACAACGGACACAACACATGCAACTTTCGCCACAACAAACATAACGACCTAACATAAAGGCACATCAAGGAACTGGAATCCATGTACGACATGCAACCGATGAAGAATAAGAATGACTTCCTGCCCGTCCTACCCTATAATGGTTAGGACCTATAGGACACATAAGAAATGCTCAAGCCCAGGTTCCCATCGATTTTGACCATTTAAGGTCTCAAGGATGGCGACTATTCTGAGGAACAAGGAGGTGTCTACATCTGGCCCCACACAAGCACAACTGTGGCTACGAGCTAAGGGACCACATCCCCATGCCTACAACTTAAATAAATAAATAAAAATCCCAACGACCATTCTACCTAACTCCTCAGTTGTTCAATTCAATCAATAGGTATTAACTACGAATTGAATAGGTAAAACGGTATTATAATCAATCACTAAACGCAATCTAATCAACATTAAAATCACGTCATTTCAGAAGACTTCTTTATTCAATATTTAACTAAATTGACAAGTCTAAATTAAATTAAAATAAATTCCATAAACACTCATCTAGTTCTTAGAGTCTAATTTACCAGGTTGGACCACAAATATAAGTCAATTAACTTGATACATGTTAATTTAGCAATGCCTAAAGACTAAGTGTAGAAAACACGCTCTGTAAATCGGGAGAAATCACACAAAAAAGGGCAGCTTCTCAGTTGAAAAGGTGTGTGACTTTGTAATCCAGCGGTAGTTAAATTTTCCTTCAGGCCTATTAATTTGCAGAGGGAAAATCTCAATATCTAACACCGTAGAGAATCACTGGCAATGTCTCCCAGTCGCAGCGTTTAAACATAAGAGAAGTGTTGAGTTTTGTTATCAAATTATAGGTTCCAAGCAATACAAATCTGAGTATTACCCACCCAAAAGTTGTTGAGTTTACCTCAAAACAAATTGCACCTTAAAAAAAAAAAAATGAGTGAACAATAGTGGTTATCGTAGTAATTAGAACAATAACAAAATCACAGCATAAGTCAAGGAACAATATCAAAATCACCATAAACACAATAAAACGCAGAGGTAAGGTATCAAGCAGAGCCCAAGAAAACGCAGGGATTAATCACAGAAGACAATAAGAGGTTCGCTATCGGAAGAGAAACCACCTCAGAGGTAAACAATGTAGCATGGCGCAAGACCATCAATCAGCCAAGAATAATTAGAAGGGGTAGACGATGGACAGGTTCATCCTTTGCTCATCATCCTCTCACAGAAAAGCACTACATTGATATCTATAGGTCTTTTAACGCTAAGGCGACGACCATAGATCAAGCTCCTGACCGACTGCTTAGGAGAGGACTGGTGAGCTAGGGATGAAGGATAAACAACCATGAAGGTCACAATCAACATAGCAAGGTGGTCAAGACATGCAGGAAAACAAAGGCCATGGGATTCAACAACCATTGAGCTAGGCCAAGGAAAGTTTTAGTTATCAATATTTAAAAACATCTTTTTACATTCCCATTAAATAAGCAAATCCAAGCATAAGTCCTAATACAATCTACCATACAAATTAAGAGACCGTACTGTTGCCTAATCGCCCACTCTAAATGACGTCCTGCGCACTTCGTGCAGCTCTTGTTTGCCGACCATCGAGACTTCACCGGTACCTCCCAGCCAATGCTAGGGGTACTCTTCTTCCCCCTTAATCCCCCGAGCAACAAAGGGACACACACTCACTATCCAAAGAATTCGACTAGCTCCTAGCTCGCCCCACAAGGCCGAGCTACCACTCCTTACCGAGCTGGGTATCCCAACTTCCCCAAGTTAAATCAGTCAAGTAGATATTTCTACAGCATAACATTACGCAAACATAAGATGAACCAACCTCCATCACCTCCCATCATTATATAGAATTATGTGTTTCCTTACTTTCCAAAAATTCTCTTTTAGTTAAGTTTTTATCATTAATTTCCTAAAAATTCCACCCCGTACAAGTGTCACCCATCCCCTTCCTTCCTCATAAATTAACTTCTTTAATTAATTAATTATCTTTATTTCCCTCACCCACCTAGAGTTACTCCTAGAGTCACTCCTAGAGTTACTGCTAGAATCACTCCTAGGTGTCCCCAAAATTTCTTACAGGCTTTAATAACTTTCCTTTTTATTAAATTGCTTCTTCAGTTTAAATTAGAAAGCTCTTAAATGGTGGATGCTTTACTAAGTTTGACCTTTCACTTTTTCCCTTAAGTTCCCCTTTTTCCCTTTATATGGTTACCTTTTTTCCTAGTTTCCCAAAATTTTAGATTTTCCCTCTTTCCCCTTTTTAATTAGAACTCAAAAAGGCAGGTGTGGAATTTTAACCCTTAATCCCTTTTATCATTTAATTAGTATATTTTAAATTATCAAAAAGATAAAACAATTAATTCCAACAACTTTTTTTATGAGTAATTTAAGTTTCTTACTCCCTTCGTGTTACAAGATTTTACGAAGATCATAATTATTATTTAAGTTGTTTTTATTTTAATTATTATTATTATTATTTTAAAGGTAGACAAACTTTTACCACTAGCGTAATTTAGACTTAGACCTTAAATTTTGTACTAGGCGACATTTAATTAGGGAAATTGTTTTAAAAATTACTTAACTCGTTATTCGTCATAAGGCCATCTAGGTCCATTCCTCCATCACCAACAATGCGGTGTTCGCTTCAGGACGCACTAGGTGCTCCAAGGGTGCCACTCATCTCATATGTTCCCTTGTGCGATGTGCCCTTTAGGACGCACTACGTGCTCCAAGGGTTCCACTCGCCTCTTGATTGACTTGGTAGACATCAAAAACCCCTGGAGTCAACACTCCGCCAGGTGAACTTCTGGGAGACTAAGGGATTCTAAGGAATAAGGTCCCCACCTTATTGCGCACCCCTTAGAATCATCATGAGTTACTATCGCAGTCTACTCTCATGGCATCATGGGTCCTCTCGAACTAGGTAATCGTTAACCTACAGTTTGAGCCATGATGAGAGTGATAGTATGCTGTGGCAGGGATGTTGTCCACACCTCTCCCTCAAAATCTTTGGTAGTCATGCGTGACCCCTATACTCCACATGTGAGTCTGGTTGGCAAGCTATCGTCAGCCTGCGTCATCAACAAATCATGTCAGAACATATCCATATCATATCATCTAATCAGATGCATAATATCGTAGTAGAAACAATCAAACCAAAATGGTACACTCCCTGACTCGATCCGGAGTCCAAGGGGTTCCATCCATGCCTCTGCACCCTCGAGGTCCAAAATCCTGCATCCTCAGTAAAACTGAGCCAATAGCACCTGTCTATGTCAATGCAGTAAAAAGCATGTCATCAACCCATAACACCTCATAATCAAAATCAAAAGTTTTAATAGCATAATAATCCAGATCACTTGCAAGCAAGTGTCCTCAAAGAATAAGTTTGCTTAGTGCACCAGAGAAGGATGTTACATACACCCCTTCTTGGTATAAAATTCGTCCCGAAGTTTCACAGTATATATGCCGAAATAAAGTGTATCACAGTATCATATGTCTATCTATCAAACAAAAATGGAAACTACTGGCGCATATCATATGCGTCCTCATAGGCTATCGAGTGTGGACTATAATTGTCCAACTGGACCTTAACTTGCTCTATCACTCGACATTGTAGCTGTCGAACTCAATGATACAAGATGCGAATCGGCTCAGCTATGAGCGACCCCTGGTCTGACACCTGCAAGGAACTCATGTCAATAACATGTGTAGGATCACTAATATAATGTCTCAAAAGAGATACATGAAAAACATCGTGCATATGCCTCAAAGAATTAGGCAAGGCTAGTGGATAGGCCACGGGCCCCTTTCTCTCCATAATATCGAAAGGTCCCATGAACCTAGGAGAGATTTTAGCTCCCTTCCCAAACCTGATCGAACTTTTATGCGATTTAACCCATAAGAAGACTCTATTGTCGACCTCGTAACTACGGTCGACATGATGAGCATCGGCATAGCTCTTCTGTCAATCCTGCACTTCTTTTATCCTTTGTCTTATTGTTTGCATTTGTTCTTCCATTTCTTGGATCTCTTCTTGGCCTACCAGGACCCTATCCTCAAGTTGATCCCAACTCAAAGGCGTCTGGCACAGTCTCCCATAAAGAAACTTGAAGGGCGCCATCTTAATTGTGCTCTGGTAACTGTTGTTGTAAGTGAACTCCACTAGTGGGAAGAATTCTTCACAATGCTTTTGTTGGTCCATCACATACATGTGCAACATGTCCTCCAAGGTTTGGTTCATTCATCTGGTCTGCCCATCAGTTTCCAGGTGATATGTAGTACTAAAGTTAAGTTGGGTTCCCAAGGCCTCTTGGAAACACAACCAAAATCGTCTAGTAAACATCAATCCTCGATCAGATATAATCCTCTTAGGCATGCCATGTAGCCTCACAATCTCACTGATAAAAAATCTAGCTATGTGAAGTGCCTAATATGTTGTGTGCATAGGGATAAAGTGAGTACTCTTTGTCATAGTGTCTACTACTATGAAAATCGAGTCATGTCTCCTTGTCGTCAGTGGAAATCCAACAATAAAATCCATTGAAATAACATCCCATTTCGATTTTGGAATAGCGTGTGGTTGTAGTAGTCCTGCTAGGTGTCTATGTTCATCCTTTACCTACTGACATTCTAGATATCTGGCCACATAGTTGACTATGTCTACCCTCATTCCCTTCCATAAGAATAAGGGTTTAGGGTTTGCCCTCATCTTCGTGACTCCCGGGTGAACCATGTAAACTTCTCTATGAGCCTCACTCAGGATCAACATCCTCAACTTGTTGTTCAGTGGTACATAGATCCGATTTATAAACCTCAATAATCCATCACTATCAAACAAAAATCCTTCAAATCATTGTACCATCATTGTGTTTTGTGTAATAAAACCATCGACCTCTTTGTACCAGTCATCAACACACTGTAAAGTTAGAATCTTTTCACGCAGATTCATCTGAAGTGGCAGCACCAAAAATATGCGTGGTCTCTAACTCAATGCATCTACCACTTGATTCACTATTCCTTTTATGTAGGTAATCTCAAAGTCGTACTCACTAAGCAATTATGACCAATGCCATTTTCGTACGTTCAGGTCGGTTTGCATAAAAATGTGTTGTAGTCCACAATGGTCAGTCTTTATTTCAAATTTTTGTCCAACAAGGTAGTGTCGCCAAACCTTCAAGTAATATACGATGGCTAACAACTCCAAATTGTGCGTTGGGTAGTTCTCCTCATGCCTTCTCAGTTTCCTCGAAATGTAAGTGATCACTCATCCATCTTGCATCAAGACTCCACCTAAGCCTTCCTTGGATGAGTTAGCGCATACCAAGAAGTCTGCCTCCATGTCTGGGATCTTTAGTATCGGTGTTGTTGTCAGCAACTCCTTGAGCCTCCAAAATTCTTCCGCACATTTTTCAGTCCAAACAAACTTTTTGTTTTTCTTCTGCAATTCCATGATCGGATTTGCTATCTTTGAAAATCCCTTGACGAACCGTCGATAATATCCCGCTAAACCCATGAAGCTACACACTTCTGAGACATTCACTGGCATAGGCCATTCCATAATAGCCTCGACCTTTGCTGGATCCACGACGATGCCTTCGTCGGAGATGACATTCTCTAAGTAGTGAATCTTCGATTGATAAAAATACTATTTGGACAAATTCCCATACAATTTATGCTCTCATAAACACTGTAGTACCAAGCGCAAGTGCTCATCATGCTCTGTTGTCGTCGAAGAGTAAATCAAAATATCATCAATGAATACTTGGACAAACTTGTCCAAGTACTCACTGAACACCCCATTCATCAAACTCATAAATACCCCTGGGGCGTTTGTCAGTCCAAACGGTAAAACAATAATCTCATAGCATCCAAACCTCCTCTTAAAGGCGGTCTTAGGGACGTGATATTCCTTAATTTGTAACTGGTGGAATCCTGATCGCAAGTCGATCTTTGAGAACACTTTTGCGCCCTTCATTTGATCGAATAGATCATCAATTCTTAGCAATGGATATTGATTCTTGATCATGGCCTTTTTCAATTGACGGTAGACAATGCAGAGCCTCCATGACCCATCCTTATTTCGTATGAAAATAACAGGTGCACCCCACGATGACACACTAGGATGTATCAGTCCCATGTTTAGCAACTCCTTTAGTTGCATTTTCATCTCTTGTAACTCCCGGGTCAACATCCGATAAGGCATTCTTGCTATCGGTTCAATCCCTGGTTTAAGATCTATGGTAAAATCCAATTCCCTCTCCAGAGGCATCCTAGGTAACTCCTCCAAAAATACATCCACAAACTCTCTCACCACCAGAAGGTGTTCTATACCTTTCGCTACTCCCTTCTCGTTTAACGCAAGGATCACATAAAGTTTTCACCCCTTGCGCATGCTCTTCCTAAGTTGCAAGGAAGAGATGAACCTCAGGGAAAATTTTTGGTTACGTCCTACAATCACCCGTCTCTATCCCTCGTCATCGACCAAGCTCAATCATTTCATCTTACAGTTAAGTATCACCTCATGCGATTCCAACCAGTCCATACCAATCATGACATCATAAGATCCTAAGATCGTGACGTACAGGTCATCCTTGGTGAAAAACTCTCCTAGGTTGAGGATGCAGCCTGTAACCTTTCCTCCAACCCTTTGCTTGGCTCATGAGGCCATCTCTATGAAGCTAAACTCATCTTGTTCGACTTCCTTTACCTTAATCCTTTTTAGCGCTACACCCAAAATGAAACTCTAGGTAGAACTGGGATCTATCAAAATACCAAGGGTCTGGTCAATGACGATACCTGTCATCTCAAGCATAGTTGACTGATGCTCTGCCTGGTGGTTTTTCATCGCTGCATGAATCCGATGGGCCTTGCCCATATCTCCAACAGTAGTGGGTCCATATAATCCAGACACTCTGGTCCTCTCCACTGGGCAGTCGCGCTAGTAGTGTGGCTCCGCACACATCCAACACCCCTTCTTCAGCCCAGTAGTCCTGGTACCCCAAGTAGAAGATGACGGCCCACCAGCCTGGAATCTTGGTCTGTTCTACTGAACAAGCCTAAACTGTTGCTGCTACGATCGATGTTGTTGTCGATGTTGTGGTCCCCTATAAGGTGTCCATTACTGAGGTGTCAGTCGTCGAGGTGTAGTGAAAGTGGATCCCCTTTGGAATCCATGATATCTTGGCATATGTCTGGCTGGTGTCTGATGCTGTTGTGCTCCACATGACACCTGTCCTGCTGGTCTCACTGGAATCTTGGTCTGACCCCCACTGATAAGCTCCTCCTCTACTATGAGGGCCTTCTGGATGACATCATGTAAGGTTTGAAGCATTAGAATCCTAAACTTTACACGTATTCTTCCATTAAGGCCAAACATGAACCTATTGACCTTAAGTTTCTCAGTGTTAAGGTGTGGAGCATACCGAAGCAGCTCCATAAAACGCACCTCGTACTCAGGCACCATACGACCTCCCTATCATAAGGCGTTGAACTTGTTGAGATGACACTCAATGAATTCCTCTGAAAGGTATCTCTCTCGAAACCGTTCCTCCAACAATTCCCATGACACATCTTCGACGACCATGTTCAGCTACGGTAGGAACATCTTCCACCATTGAAGAGTGCTCCCATTCAGTTGAAAGACTGCCATACGGACCTTCATGTTGGAGGTATAATTGCAAAGTGTGAATCACATCACCATGTTCTCAAACCATGCCTCGGTGGCTGCGCCATCCGCGGCACCAAAGAACTTGGGAAATTTAACCTTCTTGAGTTCACAGTGAATTCTACGAGTACCAACCGGAGCGCACGGTGGAACCTCAGCGGGTGTCGGCACCCTAGCCTCATCTCTGTCCAAATGACTGATCAGTGCCTCGGACATGCACTGAAAATATCTCATCATTCCGACTACATCACCAACTACTATATGCTCCTATCTGAGAAACTGCTCATCTCCTTGGGGGTTAGACCCCTCGGGCGTGGATGCTACTGGAGGCATCGCGCCTCCTCCCCTAGCACCTCATCGTATGCCTTCGTGGTGTCCTCTAACCATGATTACCTGCACGTACACAAAACAACTCGATTAGCAACAGTATAATCAAATCATATCAACAAAATTCGTAGCGATCCCAAGTCGCAGGTTGAACCTGCTTCGATACCATATGTAATGAAACTATTCATTACGACAAAAAGCCTCACATAACAAGTGAACATTTTTTTTTTTTGTGTGTGTGTGTAGGAAGGTAATAATACATTATACTCGATATCGCAACATGACGACAAACACAACGCATGCAACTCTAGCCACAACAAACATAACGACCTAAGATAAAGGCACATCAAGCACCTGGAAGCCATGTACGACATGCAACCGACGAAGAATAAGAATGACTACCCGCCTGTCCTACCCTGCAATGGTTAGGATCTCCAGGACACATAAGCAACGCTCAAGCCCAGGTTTCCATCGATTTTGACCATTTAAGGTCTCAAGTCTGGCGACTGTTATGAGGAACAAGGAGGTGTCTACATCCTGCCCGACACAAGAACAACCACACCTACAAGCTAAGGGACCACATCCCCATTCCTACAACCTTAAATAAATAAATAAAAATCCCAACGACCATTCTACCTAACTCCTCAGTCATTCAATTCAATGGATAGGTAGTAACTACGAATTGAATAGGCAAAACGGTATTATAATCAATCACTAAACACAATCTAATCAACATTAAAATCGCGTCATTTCGACAGACTTCTTCATTCAATATTTTACTAAATTGACAAGTCTAAATTAAATTCAAATAAATTCCATACACACCCATCTAGTTCTTAGAGTCTAATTTACTAGGTTGGACCACAACTATAAGTCAATTAACTTGATACATATTAATTCAGCAATGCCTAACGACTACTAGTAGAAACTTTCGAATCTGATTAACCTTAAGTACAATCTAACCCAATCTGCATTAACAATTTAACTAATATATATACAATGCTACCAATTCCATTATAACACTAGTATTCAAAACTATAGCAATAATACTTTACAAGTGTTATCTAACAGTATTAGCAACATTAATGTAAAACCTGTTGACTCTTACACTTGCTACCCACAAAAGTTTAATCATAAGGATAGATAAAAGGAATTTAAACCCAAGGGTGTAACCGAGGATATTGTTGTCCCAACTAAAGTCATTTACAAGTTAAAGGCTCAGTCTGCAATTAAGGCGATTTCGTCCATTCAACTGCAACGCTCAGTCAAACCTTTAAGGCAAACGTGGCCAAAGAACAACCAACACAGTCCAACATTTTAAGGGAAAAACACAGTCATAGTTTAAAGGCATTTCGTGGTCAATTACTGCAAATTCAGTCATGTTTCGATGGGTGAATCATGGTCAATTAAGGCAGCATACAGTCATTAGTTTTGGTAGCATAATTCGTGGGCGTGTATAGAAAATTTAGTCCTTTGATTTTAAAATCAACCAAGGTCATTCAAGCCACTAGCATCAAATATCCATAATATCAATTTTATTGTAGAAAGCTACAGCTAAGACACTTAAGAACAAAATTAAATCACAATTACATATTTTTCAACCTTCTAAATTTATTGAATCAAACTACATTGATTGGATAGATCCCGTCCACACTGAGATAAAAATGAATGAAAATGCACAGAGGATTCAAAGTATGAAATCACTTAGCAAAGGAAAGGGATGTTGGGTTTTACACTCCGAGTCACGTAAAATAAAATAAAATGTTGAGTCAGAGCTCAGGATACACAAAATCCTAAATCACCGAGGGTAACTATGATTCTCATAGGTTACTATAGGAAAAAAATTGCTTAGGGAAGGAATCAACAAGGTTAAATGCAAAATCCCTCTCGTAGTTTACCCACCAAGAAAAT
>ML785030.1:1318774-1365621 GCA_009831015.1 Picea engelmannii | reverse complement strand
ATGTTAAGGGTTGGTGTGGCTCAGGCCGGGTGCGATCCCCGGGTTATTTTGACGGCTTAGATGCCCCTGAGTCGCGGTTTCTCAAGCCACAGGTTAATCGCGTAGCCAACAGGTCCCGCACAAATTAACAAACAAAAAAAAAAAATGATGGCAATGCCCTCTCAAATAGTGTCCACTCGAATTAACCTTTATACCTTCCATTAGGTAGGACAAGGAATTAAAAAACACAAATTGTTATATAGTTGTTGGGTCGAGCCTGCGCGTCCAAAAAGGCCGCTACCAAAAACTGGTGGAGGAGCCACCAACTAGCAAGGAAGTTAAAATATATATATATATATAATAAAAAATAAAATTAATCGGGACTCTTACAATCACACCAGAATGTATCCTTTAGACCATGCCATTGAGTTTAGATGTGTAGGACAAAGGGAACCACACTATCTCATGCCTTGCATGCAAGTTGCACTTAGACCAAGCTATGTCCTCACCGTCTACTAAAAAGAGCAGCCATGAACCATGCCTCCTAGACCACAAGCTCCAGCGGTTTCCATTGACTAGAACAAGCCCGAGTTTGAAGGTAGTACGGAGGAGAGGAGTAGAGAAGGCGGGTTGGCCATGGTGACCATGCTCCCCCACACGGCATCCATGCTCTCTCACACCTCCCCGCATAAGCGAACTAGGCAACCAAGCAAATGAGGGAGGAATAGAAGAGTTTAGGGTTTAAAAAAGAAATAGTTAATATCTTATTCGGAGAAAGGAGAGCAGTAGGCACGTGGGCCTCATGCGAGGTCCCACGATGCCCAACCTTATTCAAAATATATATATATATAAGTTTTATAAATCAAAAGTTTACCTTAATGTTATATTAAGGTGTTAAATATCATTAAAGTTTAATCGCATTATATATTAATATTAATATCAATTATTAATATGGAATATGTAGGTTAAATATTAATATTGGTGTTAAATATTAATATAAAAGGTTATTAAGGTCATAATATATCGTATATAATAATAAACTATCACTTATGTATTTATTTATATAAGGTTTTTTTTTTTAAGGGGGATTAACTATATATATATATATATATATATAAAATGGTGTGTTAATATAATATTAATAATAGTGATTAGTACTAATATATAGATTAATAATAGTATAATCTTAAGGGGATTAAAATTTGAAACTTAGGTTAATGGATTTAATCTACGTTCAAAGGTTATTGGTTGTAATAATTAATTGATGTATGGTTAGAATTACAAAAATAAATCTTAAAACTTGTAAAGGTATAAAGGGCTATAAAAGGCCAAGGGAGGGGAAACTTGATGCACGCCAAGGAAATAAGTTGGGGTAATTAGTGAGTACGATGTAGGGTTAGCATAGCTAGCAAGGTGAGAGAGTTGTTAGGATTCATGAATGAAGTTACCAAGCTTAGAGGCTTTTGACCCGACTTTTAGCCACTTACCCTAAAGAGAGTAATGTTTGTTTACAAACAAGTAAAAAAAAAAAAAACTTATGCCTAACCCTATGTTTACAAGTATAAGTTGAGCGAATGTGGACTGCCTTAAAACCCTTCATTGATAAGCATTTGGTTTGATACAGATTCAGTTATTCAAGATGGTTAGGACTCGGGGAAATTGAGGCTGAGGGGCATCGTCGCAAGGACCGCCAACGCCGGCTCTACCACCACCATCGCTTGAATTAGCTTTCATTTTGTGCTCTTTAGAGGCTATTAATGAGACATTAAAGGGGTGTCAGTCGGCAGATGTCGAAGTGGAACCCCCACCATCTGGGGCGGGTAACCCTGAAGCGTCGAGGGACTCAAAGGGAGGGCCTCCACCCGGGGACATCACCAGAGAACTACAGAAGATCAAACTTCCAAAGATTGTCGGGGGTCGTACAAGTGAACATGCGGAGGCATGGTTGGAAGGAATGACATGATGTTTTGCCTTAAGATATTATGCTTCCACATCAAAGGCAAAAATAACAATCTTTCAGTTAAGGGACATTGCCTTGAACTGGTGGGGTAACCTGGAGAGAAAGTTGCACCTTACCCTAGACACTGTCTCGTGGGAACTTTTTGAGGAAAGGTTCTGGAGGAAATACTTGCCAGCTTACTACAAGGAACAACAGGTGGGAGCATTTCATACTCTAGTTCAATGAAACAGGATCATGGAAGAGTACGAGATTAGGTTCATGGAGTTGGTAAAATATGTCTTGTACATGGACACTGATCAATGACAGCCAGAACGTTTTGTGTATGGGTTAAACCCTAAGATAAGGGCCATGGTACGGATGTGGAAACAGTCGTCGGTAGCTGAAGCAATAGAAAATGCATGTTATGCAGAGGAGCATATGAGCTTAAACGAAGGTATGAGATTAACCTTTCCACAGCATCCTGGATTCATGGGGAAGGCCCCTAGGACCTTCTCTAGGGGAGGAAGCTCTAGGCCACCTCCTTATGGCAATAGAGTCGCACCTAGAATAGTTTATATAGGTATTTCAATGGCAGCAAGTGCAGCATCCCACTCATCACCAATGACGCAGGCAAGTCCACGACCTTCTCAGGGAGAAACAAGAAGGGGCAGGGGCTCCAAAGGAAGGAACTCATTTCAGAGACCGTCACAGGGCAGTGTGTAGGTTCCATCTCATGTTACTTGTTGGGGGTGTGGAGGACCCCATTACCAGCGTGACTGCCCAAAGTCGCAAGCAGGATTTGTGCATAGAGAAGGAAAGGCCCCGATGGGAAGAGCGAGTAGTAGCCACCACATTTATGCAACGATTAATAATCGCCAGGAATAACATCAATCCACAGTGGTGGAGTCGTCAAGTACGCTAAATCATGTCAATGTTAAAATTTTACTTGATTCTGGTACTACAAATAGTTTCATTTCACCTTCTGCATTCGAAAAGTGTGGGTTGGTAGCCTACGAGCACGATGACTTTAAACAAGTCGAGATTGATTCAAGGATTAAACAAGCGGTAGGACCTAGCATTGATAATTGTCTAGTAGACCTAGGAGTGTGTACTATTAGGTTGAAGGTGTACGTCATTGCTCTGGGGACGTATGACCTAATCATTGGAATGGACTGGTTAGAAACCCATCGAGCTATGGTAGATTGTTTCGAGAAAAGGGCGCTTTGTGTTGGCGATGAAGGAAGGTCAGTAGAGATCCAGAGTGTACAGAGGAAAGTGTATCTACGCTTTATCTCAACCATGAAGGTTAAACTTTGCATGAGGCAAGGTTCTCGATTATATGTAGTGGAAGCAGTCAATGAAAGGAAAGGACCCTCCTTGGATCAGTACCCAGTATTGTCAGAGTTTAAGGATGTTTTTTCGAAAGAGTTTCCAGGGTTACCTTCTAAGAGCGAGCTGGATTTTACCATTGAGCTAAAACCTAGTGCAGAGCCAATTTCCAAGACTTTGTATAGGATGACAGCACCAAAACTTTGTGAGTTGCAGATGCAGTTGAAAGAACTACTCGACTTAGGGCTAATAAGGCCTAGTGTCTCACTTTGGGGTGCACGAGTAATTTTTGTGAAGAAAAAGGATGGTTCCTTACGACTGTGTATAGATTACAAGGACTTGAACCGTGCTACAGTGAAAAATAGGTACCCAATGCCACGGATAGATGATCTCTTTTATCATATGAAAGGAGCAGCGGTGTTCTCAAAAATTGATTTGCGATCAGGGTATCACTAGTTAAGGATTAAGGAAGGCAATATTCCTAAAACTGCATTTTGAACTCGGTTTGGTCATTACGAGTTTGTTGTAGTACCTTTTGGTTTGACCAATGCGCCAGCAGTATTCATGAGCCTCATGAATGGTGTATTCCGAAAGTACTTAGACCGCATTGTACAGGTCTTTCTGGATGATATCCTCATTTATTCCAAGAACGAAAGAGAACACGAGGAACACTTGTGAGTGGTGTTGTCATGCCTTAGAGAGAACAAATTGTATAGCAAGTTGTCGAAGTGTTCTTTCTTCTAGAAATAAATTCACTATTTAGGTCATATCATTTACGTTGAAGGAATCTTTGTGGACCTAGAAAAGGTAAAGTCTATTATGGAATGGCCAATGCCGAAAAATGCTCATGAGGTAAGAAGCTTCATGGAGCTAGCAGGTTATTATCGGAGATTTGTGGAAGGGTTCTCTAAAATAGTGAAACCCATCACCACTTTGTAGCGCAGGGGGGTTAGGTATGAATGGACAAAATAATGTGATAGTGCATTCATCGAGCTTAAGAGGTTACTAACTAGTGCACCAATTCTACGAGTGTCGAATATGGAAAAAGAATTCACAGTCTGCATGGATGCCTCAAAGAAAGAGTTGGGGGTTGTGCTAATGCAAGATGGAGGAGTGATAGTGTATGCATCAAGGAAGCTGAAGAACCATGAGGAGATTTACGCTACTCGTGATTTAGAGTTGGCAGTTGTAATGCTAGCTCTGAAACTTTAGAGGCATCATCTAGTGGGGCGAAACTTTGAGCTCAAAAAGGACCATGAAAGTTTAAAACATATCTTCATTCGAAGGGATCTCAATGTCAGGCAGAGACGATGGAGTGAGTTTATGAGTGAGTATGATTTTGGAATTTCGTACATCAAGGGAAAGGAAAATGTGGTCTTGGATGCCTTGAGTAGGAGACCATGTGTCTTCTCCTTGGTACCCTTAAAAGTCAATCTTAGGGAGCATGTGTTGGGGCAACTTCTTGGAGATAGTTGGTATTTAAAGGTTACTTCAACCCTCCAGAGTGGAAGGAAACTAGATCCAAAGTATGAAAGATATAGCCTGGAAGCAAATGGACTATTAATATATCAAGGAAGGATGTACCTCCTCGAAGGTGGGGATATTCGAAGAATCATACTCAAGGAAGCCCGTAGAGCACTTTATTGTGCGCATCTGGGTGTGAAGAAAATGTACACAGACATGAAGAATCTTTTCTTCTGGGTAGGCATGAAGTGTGATGTAGTTCATTTTGTTGCCAAGTGCCTAGAGTGTCAACAAGTGAAAGCTTACCACCACCACCCGGTAGGTCTCCTACAACCGCATGATGTCCTTATGTCCAAATGGGAAGTCATTTCTATGGATTTTGTTGTGGGATTTCCGCTCACATCGCATAGACACAATGTCATTCTTGTGATAGTTGATAAGCTGACCAAGAGTGCTCATTTTATTCTAGTTAGAGACACTTATGATGTCACTGATGTGGCACGCGTGTTTGTAAATGAGGTCATTCGTTTGCATGGGTTACCCAAGAAGATCATTTTAGATAAGGACTCCAGATTCACTTATAGGTTTTGGACAAGTTTGCAATCAGCGTTGGGGATTCAGTTAAACTTAAGCACAGCTTATCATCCTGAAACAGATGGGAAAACTGAGTAAATCAGGTTATGGAAGGCATGCTTAGGATGTATGTTATGGATAATCAAACCCATTGGGAGAAGTACCTACCTTTGGTAGAGTTCGCCTACAATAACAGTTTACATAGCTCCATTGGAATTCCACCCTATGAAGCTCTGTATGGAAGGCCATGCAGAACACCTTTGAGTTGGGAAAGGTTAGAAGACCGAGTGACAGTTGGGACAAAATTGATTCAAGATATGGAGGAACAGGTGATTCAGATTAGGTAGAGACTAAAGGAAGCACAGGATAGACAGAAAAGTTATGTTGATGCACATAGGACTGACCGAAGTTATAAAGTGGGAGATCGAGTTTTCATTTGTATCAGGCCTAATAAGAGTACCATTCGGTTTGGGAAGGGGACAAATTTTTTGCCTCGATTTATAGGACCGTTCAAAATCAAAGAGAGAATTGGACTCGTTGCCTATCGTCTTGTACTACCACCCCACTTGCATAAAACTCATAATGTTTTTCATGTATATGTTCTACGTCATTATGTTGTTGGCGAATCTCATAAATTGAATTGGAAGGAATTGCAGGTATCGGACGCGGGAACCCTCATGATAGAACCGTTATGCATTTTGGACCGTAGGGTCCGATAGCTTAGGAACCGTCTGGTAGACCAAGTTAAGGTCCAATGAGACAAGTATAGCCCAGGATCTACTACTTGGGAGGATGCTGAGACCTTACGACGAGATCATCCCTCACCTTTTTGACCACCTCGGGAATATGTTTCTCGAAGGTTGGGTGTATGTAATGCCAACTTTTGACTTAGATAGCTAGAATTACCTAAGGCCTAATCACCTTTATTTTCTATTCACTGTGAAACTATTAATGATACACTTGAAATTTTAAGATGTATAAACCTATTATGTGAATGGCAATTCTATGAATGTTTAACATTATTTGAATGATGATGGATATTATGCAATCTATTATAAGAATGTCAATTCTATGAATGTTTAACATTATTTGAATTATGGGGATATTATGCGATCTATTTCTAACTTGAAAATTTTGACATTTAAAGTTGTTGGTATGTGGATACCGAATTGAGATTATGGTTGAATGCATTTACATGATGATAATGCATAGATATTTATGAGTTTGTGTTATAAACTAATATGTAGGTCAATGGGCTATGAAATAGCCAAAGGATAATGATAATGAAAGTTGATGTCGTGAGCACCGACCGAGAAACAATATGGTATGAATATTTGTATGTGAAATTATGTTGATTCGAATGCTTTGCTATGATATATGGACCAGTGCATGTTTTCAGGTGGTGAGACTGCCTAAAACTGAATATACGATGACAAAATTCCCAGCAACACAATGCCACTGTATGTTCCATGGTAGGGTGTGGAACCTAGTCCTATTAGGAGGGGTGGAGGCATTTCCCACCGTGTATCCTATGAAACCTAGAGTCATGGGAGGATGGTGTTATCTCATGCTCCCCTAGACGTGTAATGATGACTGTCAGTTGCCTGCTAGGGAAGCCTGGTCAAGATAGTTGACACTTCCGCTTACGGGTTCTATTTGGAGTTAGTTCAATATAGTTGACACTCCAAGATAGTCGAGTAGAGGAAGGATAGGGATGGTAGACGGAAGTAAGTTAGGGAGGAAGGATGAATAGAAATAGTTGAGAGTGTGTGGGGATTTCGCCTTATAGTATAATTTATTGTCTTCCCCATTTTTGAAAAGAAAATATGTATATATGTATATTTATAATTGCTTAACTGAACTACAATTATCTAAATGAACATTGTTGTGCTAAATTATTATAATTGAGGTATTTTGCAAACATTTTAATTGGTTTAATATCTTTTATGAAATGAATGGTCTTGTTGATTGGATTGGACGCATACAAGAATTAATGTAGGTGTGATAATTATTGTCATTATTACATGTGTGAGTCTTGTATGTGATAGCTACACATACATTCCTTTCACATGTACACTAGTATGTATAAGTGTTTTTTGGTTTACTGATGATGTTGTTTATTTGATGTGGATGTATGAACCATGTGTCATTACCCTTGTATTGTAAATTACTCTAACTTCGGGACGAAGTTTCTTGAAGGGTGGGTGTATGTAACAACCCTAATTAACTGTTTAATTACCATGGTTGATAAATATTAATTTAATTAATTATTAAAATAAGTTTATGGACTCTTTATTATAATATGATGTAGGAGCATCGCCAGCAAGGCACAAGTGGAGGATAGTTGGACGCACTAGTGCACATTTTGAAGACGTTTTAATTTTGAAGAATGTGTGTCATGCAAATCTTTTGAGTAGAGTTGTAATTAAAGAACATCTTAATTGTTGTAGAGTTGGATGGCTCATGAAGACATTGGAGAATGCATTTTATTTTAATATAGCTAAGTGCAGTACAGATTCGATGTGTTCGATCTGATCTGTCTATCACAAATATTTATTGTAATAAATGTTAGAAGATGATAGCTTTTAATTTGATAGGATAGCTTTAGAATCGTTGGAGGGAAGAGATCGAAGAGCCCTTTGTATAAATCTTTGTATTATTGCCAAGAGAAGGTTGTTGAATCTATTGTGTAGATTGTCATTGTTGTTGATAGGTTGTTGGCTCTCTAGTTGTTGCAGCAGTATATGAACATATGTATATTTCAGTTGAATGAATATAACAAAGGAGCATTGTCCCAAATGTATGGTGGTGATTCATCTATCTGAATGAATGAACAGTAGACTTTATGTTTATTTTCAATTCTTTGTTATTTCTCATTCTTGAAGTTATGCATGCATTTACATGGTTAGATGTAAGAATCTATGAGATTTTGAATAAGTTTCAATTGTTTATCTTCTAAGAGAAAGTACAAGTGTGCATAGTGTCTGCAAGGAGTGCGTTGACAGAGTTTGTTTCGACTCGTAAGCTCAGAAGAGATAACGTGAACCTTATGCATGCAAATATTGCATAGTGTCCACAAGGTGTGTGTTGACAGGACCTATTTTGACTCGGAAAGTTCTAGAGAGATAACCAAAGAGAGTTTATCCGCAAGGAATGTGTTATTAAGTCCTTCGACTCAAAAGTTCAAGAGGAGTAGTTGAATTTTCTCATAGAGTAGTTGGATTTCAAAGAAGAACATGTTGCAAGGCATGCACAGGATGAACCTCGACTAAGTGTCGAAAAGAGTGTTCTAAGGAGACAAGAGTCCGAGAGAGAACAAGCTCAGGAGGGAGAACGGCGAGAAATCATCCAAGGAAGGAGTCCTTTGAGATTTATCCTATTTTAGCACAAGAAGAGATTCGTCCAGGAGGGATTGGAATCGTTCCAGACCGTTAGATCTGGGAGGAGTTATGCAAAGGATAGCTGAGAGGTATTTCGGAAATCAGAGTTCGGTACACTTTGAAACATTGAAAGGTGAGATCGCCGAAGTCACGAACTTGCGAGGTGAATCTTCATTGTTGGCTGCGAGAAGACACGTGGCATCAGATTAGAAAGTTCGAGAATCGGAAGTCGGGAGGTTGGGTGTGTGAAGTGAATAGGAGGTTCGCGAAGTCACGGAGCCTGAAACGTAGTTGGACCATGAGATCCAGGGAGACACGTGGTGAAGACCAGTGAGTTCATGGAAATTTGTTTCGGAGGAAAACGAAGGAGGAGATAGCAGAATCGCTAGAGCCCAAAGTGGTGAAGGATTGACCCGAATTCATAGCCATGGTCATACGATGGAGAAAGATTCTAGTGCAAGACTAGTAATCGCGAATTGATGTTGTTAAGCATCCGAGAGTGGAAGTGTAAGTGATTTTAACTTACACGCAACATCAAAGGGACATGTGTGAGTGTATAAATCACTCAGGGTCAAGTGAAGGCACGAAGAGCCAATTCGTCTCAGGAATTCGAATATCCAAGACTGGGAGGTCGCAAATCCCCGTGAGGGAAGGGGGTTTGTGCACCAAGTGGTATCAGAGTGGATACAAAATTGACTTCTATAGATAAAGGAGACAGAGAAGTAGGTTGATATCAATGAGTGGTATCAGATACATCAGCATAATACATCAAGGATTTTCCCATGAGAAGGCACAAAATCCCAAAGGTGAGACGGAGAAGCCACATAATCACTTTGAGAGAGGAAGAAGTTCCCGAGGAAGGCAGAGTGGTGGTAGAAATTCTTTCCCTAGAGGAAGAGGAAGAGGTAGAGGAGGTGAGATAAAGTGTTATGCATGTGAAAAGATAGGACACATGTCTTGGGAATGTTCCGAGAGAGAGAAAGAAGGACGTGAAGCTCACATTTCAGAAGCGCGGAAGAGAGATGTAGAGGCAGAAGGCGCAGAATATGGGAGATCTTTGATGATGAAGAAATTTCTCTTGAAGCCAGAGCCAGAAATTGAAAAACCAGTGCAAAGAAACAATTTGTTCAGGATAGCTTGTAAGACTAAAGACAGAGTAAAGACAGAGTATGCAAGGTGATAATTGACAGTGGGAGCACTGACAATTTAGTTTCCACAGATATGGTGGAGAATTTAGAGCTAGAGACGACTATACATCTGACACTGTATAAAGTCTCATGGTTGCAAAAAGTTCATTAGGTAATAGTCACTAAACAATGCCTGGTTGAATTTAAGATAGGAGGATATAGAGATGAAATTCTATGTGATGTGATTCCCATGGATGTATGTCATGTTTTGTTGGGAAGACCATGGCAATATGACATGAATTTTATCCACGATGGGAGAATAAATACCTATACCTTGGAGAAGAATGGTAGGACACACATGTTGCTTCCAATTGAAGAGAAGAAAGTGAAAGATGAAGCCAGCATGAGTATACTTCTCATGAGTGGGAAGGAACTCATGAGTGAAGTTAAGAAGGAACAGGAGATGCAGTTTGTTGTAGTGAGGAAGATGAGAGTTATCCTTATGAGTACTTCTATGGAGGATTTGTCTGAGGAAATTCAGGAACTGTTAGAGAATTTTGCTGACATGGTAGTGGATGAGTTTCCAATCTCATTACCACCTATCAGAAGTATCATCCATAACATTGATTTGATACCAGGAGCAAACCTGTCGAACAAAGCAACATACAAGTTGACACATCAAGAGAATGAGGAGGTGAAAATACAGGTTCAGGATCTGTTAGAAAAAGTATTGGTTAGAGAAAGCTTGAGTCCATGTGAATTACCAATTGTATTGAGTGTGAAGAAGGATGGAGGATGGAGAATGTGTACAAACTCAAGGGCCATAAATAAGATCACCAATAGGTATAGATTTCCATTGTCGAGGATGGATGACTTGATGGATTGTTTGAGTGGAGAGAACTGTTTTTCAAAAATAGATTTGAAAAATGAATATCACCAGATAAGGATGAGAAAAGGTGATGAGTGTAAAATAGCATTCAAGACAAATGAGGGATTGTATGAATGGCTTGTTATGTCGTTTGGCTTAACAAATGCCCCGAGTACTTTTATGAGGTTGATAAATGAAGTGTTGAAAGATTTCATTGGCAAATTTGTAATTGTATATTTGGATGATATATTGATCTTTAGCAAGACTAAAGAAAATCGTTTGAGGCACTTGACACTAATGATGAGGAGGTTACAGTGGGAGAAGTTGTTGATAAATTTAAAGAAATCCTCTTTCATAAAGACATAACTCATTTATTTGGGTTTTGTGATTTCTTCGAATGAATTGAAGATGGATCCAGAGAAAGTGAAAGCAATCAGAGAATGGTCATCGCCAAGGAGTATATTTGAGGTGAGAAGCTTCCATGGCTTGGCAAGTTTTTACCAGAATTTCATGAGAAATTTTAGTGAGATTGGTGCACAAATGATGGACACAGTGAAGAAAAGACATAATCTTTCAAATGGACATAATAGGCTGAGAAGAGCTTCAACATATTGAAGGAGAAGATAATGGAACAATCGATTCTGGTATTATCGGATTTTGGAAAAACATTTCAGGTGAGATGTGATGCGAGTGGAGTTGCATTTGGAGCGGTCTTAAGTCAAGATAATAAGCATGTTGTGTAGTTCGGTGAGAAGCTAAACGATGCCAAGAATAAGTACTCCACAAATGAAAAAGAGTTTTATGCCATAATTCAAGTCTTAAAGAAATGGATACATTATCTCGTTCCAAAGGAGTTTGTTTTGTATAGTGATAATCAAGATTTACAATTCATAACCAGACAAGAGAAGTTAAACCAGAGACATGCCAAGTGGATAGAGTTTATGCAAAATTTCACTTTTGTCATTAAACATATTTCTGGTAATGCTAACAAGGTTGTTGATGCATTGAGGAGGAGATGTCTAACTCTATAGGAATTTCAAGTACCTTGGGGTTTGATCACCTTAAGGGCATGTATCACACTTATCCAAATTTAGGGGAGGCATATGAAGCATGTGAGAATCATGTACTCAGAGACAGAAGCCATTGGGCCGAATATCTGATTCAGGATGGATTGTTGTTCAAAGGATGTCAGTTGTGCATACCAAAGTGTTCGATGAGGGAAAATTTGTTGAAAGAAAAGCATAGTGGAGGTCTAGCCGGACATTTCGGCCATGAAAAAATGTTTGCTCGGTTGAACAGTTCATATTATTGGCCAGGTATGAGTGCAGAGGTGAATAATTTTGTGAACAAGTGTAAGATTTGTCAATATGTAAAAGGAAAGAAATAGAATATTGGGTTGTATCAACCATTGTCTATTCCAAAGAGGCCTTGGGATGCAATAAGCATAGATTTTGTGTTGGTATTGCCAAGTACACAAAGAGGAAGTGATTCCATATTTGTGGTAGTCGATAGATTTTCAAAGATCGCACACTTTATCCCATGCCAGAAGACTAGTGACGCAGCGCACGTTGCTAACTTGTTTTTTAAATAAGTTTTGAGACTCCATGGATTGCCCAGGAGTATTGTTTCAGACAAGGATACCAAATTTGTTGGTCATTTCTGGAGAACATTGTGGAAGAAGTTGGGAACATAACTATCCTTTAGTTCTGCATATCATCCTCAAACAAATGGACAGACTGAGGTGGTGAATCGGATTTTAGGAGATCTACTGAGGAGTTTGGTCACTGAACACCATAGTCAATGGGATCAGATTCTAGCACAAGCAGAATTTGCATACAATGACTCAGTGAATAGGAGCACTGGAAAAATCCCATTTCAAATACTGTATGGAATGAACCTGAGGGCAGTGTCGGAATTAAGAGATTTGGAGCAGAGAAAATTTAGGAGCGCTGGAGTCGAAGACTTCGCTGCAGAAATGTAGGAACTTCATAATCAGATCAGGGAGAAGTTGAAGAAGAGAAGCAATGAATACAAATGCAGAGTTGATCGACACAGGAGAAAACTTGAATTTGAAGTTGGAGATCAAGTTCTAGCACATCTTAGAAAGGATAGGTTCCCAAGGGGAACATATAATAAGTTGAAGTTGAAAAAGATAGGACCGTGTAAAATCCTGAGAAGATTTGGTGAGAATGCTTATGAGATAGAGCTTCTTGAAGATGTGGGTATATCACCCATATTCAATATTGCAGACATGTATCCGTACAGGGGAGATGGAGCCGGAGGATCCGTAGATCAAAAGAAGATCCAGTGGGAGAAATAGATGCATGTAGCAGAAAATCCGCAGATGGAGTAGATCATATATCGGCGAATTGGTAAGAAGACCAGAAGGAAAATGTATTTTGAATATTTAGTAAAGTGGAAAGGATGACCAGTAGAAGTTTCCAGTTGGGTAAATGAAGCGTATATCAAGAAGCACGGAAAGTCAATGCAGGAGCTCATGAACAAGAGTCCATGAATTTTTCATCCAGAGGAGTATGATGCAGGAGCATCATCGGCAAGGCACAAGTGAAGGACAGTTTGATGCATTGGCACACATTTTGAAGACGTTTGAATTTTGAAGAATTTGTATCACGCAAATATTTTGATTATAGTTGTAATTAAAGAACATCTTAATTGTTGTAGAGATGGATGGCTCATGAAGACATCGGAGAATGCATTTTCTTTTAATGTAGCTAAGTGCAGTACAGATTCGATGTGTTCGATCTGATCTGTTTGTCACAAATATTTAGTGTAATAAATGTTAGTAGATGATAGGTTTTAATTTGATAGGATAGCTTTAGAATCGTTGGAGAGAAGAGCTTGAAGAGCCCTTTGTATAAAGCTTTGTATTATTGACGAGAGAAGGTTGCTAAATCTATTGTGTAGATTGTCATTGTTGTTGATAGGTTCTTGGCTCTCTAGTTGTTGAGGAAGTATATGAACATATGTATATTTCAGTTGAATGAATATAACAGAAGAGCATTGTCCCAAATATATGGTGATGATTCGTCTATCTGAATGAATGAACGATAGACTTTCTATTTATTTTCAATTCTTTGTTATTTCTCGTTCTTGAAGTTATGCATGCATTTACATGGCTAGATGTATGAATCTATGAGATTTTGAATAAGTTTCAATTGTTTCTCTTCTAAGAGCAAGTGCAGGTGTGCATAGTGTTCGCAAGGAGTGCGTTGACAAAGTCTGTTTCGACTCGTAAGCTCAGAAGAGATAACGTGAACCTTATGCATGCAAAGAGTGCATAGTGTGTGCAAGGTGTGGGTTGACAGGACCTATTTTGACTCTGAAAGTTCTGGAGAGATAGCCAGAGAGAGTTTATCCACAAGGAGTGCGTGATTAAGTTCTTCAACTCAAAATTTCAAGAGGAGTAGTTGAAGTTTCTCATAGAGTAGATGGATTTCAGAGAAGAACCTGTTGCAAGGTGTGCACAGGTTGAACCTCAACTAAGTGTCAAAAAGAGTGTTCTAAGGAGACAAGAGTCCGAGAGAGAACAAGCTTGGGAGGGAGAACGGTGAGAAATCGTCCAAGGAAGGAGTCCTTTGAGATTTCTCCTATTTTAGCACAAGAAGAGATTAGTCCATGAGGGATTGGAATCATTTCAAACCGTTAGATCTGGGAGGAGTTGCACGAAGGATAGCCGAGAGGTATTGCAGAAATCAGAGTTCGGGACACTTCGAAACATTGAAAGGTGAGATCGCCGAAGTCATGAACTCGCGAGGTGAATCTTAACCGTTGGCTGTGAGAAGACACATGGCAATGGATTAGAAAGTCTGGGATTCGAAAGTCTAGAGGTTGGGTGTGTGAAGTGAATAGGAGGTTCACGAAGCCTAAAACGTAGTTGGACCATCAGTTCCAAGGAGACATGTGGCGAAGACCCGTGAGTTCAGGGAAAGTTGTTTCGGAGGGAAACGAAGGAGGAGATAGCAGAATCGCTAGAGCCCGAAGTGGCTAAGGATTGATCTGAAGTCATAATCGTGGTCATACGACGAATAAAGAGTCTAGTGCAAGACTAGTAATCGTGAATTGATGTCGTTAAGAATCTAAGAGTGGAAGTGTAAGTGATCTGAACTTACACGCAGCATCAAAGGGACCTGTGTGAGTGTATAAATCACTCAGGGTCAAGTGAAGGCCGGAAGAGCCAATTTGGCTCAGGAATTCGAAGATCCAAGACCGAGAGGTCGCAGATCCCTAGGAGGGAAGGGGGGTTGTGCACCGTAATATTATTAAAATTTGTAGTTGAAGTAATTAATGGGAGGGATAAGGTGGTTGAGGAATTAATGGGGGATAAGGCGGTTGGATAATTGAAGGAGGGAGTGGGATTCGAGGGAGGAGGATAAGGGAGAGGGGACAGAACTTGGGGAGGATATATTTGGTTTTTAGAAGGTAAAAAAAATTGGGAAGAAGGAGGAGGAAGAAAGGTTGAAAGAAGGAGTTTTAGTGAACAGTTTAGCTCGAGGACTCTCACAGGGACACAATTGTTGCTAGGAATTTTGGGGTCAGGGGCCAGGAAACCACAAGGATTTATGGAGCTAAGGAGTCGGAGAGGTTGTTCCTAGTTGGTTGGGAGGTTAGGGGTTAAATCAACTAATCTTCAGGTTGAGCTTCAGATTGAGGTAAATACCTTATGCATTTTTTGTTATCATTATATTGTTGTTAATTATTATGTTGTTAGTATGTTGTTGTTGCTATGTTGTTAGTATGCTATTGTTGCTAAACTGTCAATTATTATGTTGGTAGAAGGATATCAAGAAAGAAAATCTTAAACTAATTAGCAGTAATTAAAGAAGCAAATTAAAAAATATTTATGTATTTATTTATTTTTATGAGGCTCTGTAATTTAGGCCTTACATTATAACTATACTATCAAAAATGTATTTGTTGAAGCAAATGTTAAATTTAATGAAAATAACAATAATTCTGCTGATATGTTATCTCTTAACATTGAAAAAGAAAGTGAAAATAAAAAATATAAGTATATAATAAAAAAAATTAATATTAAGCCTAAAAGACTTAAGTGGGCACAACAATAACAAACAATATATGATGCTAATATAAGTGTTGATCCTTTGAAGTAATAAGGAAAAAATGGTTCTTATGATTAAAATTATGGAAAATGTAAATCTAAACTTTGAAGAAGAAAATTGAGAAATTAGAATGGATACATATTATTAATGAAAAAATCCATGTTGATAAAAAATAGGATTGATAATTTGTTCCATATTATAAACAAAAATGATATTATAAACAAAAATGTGATTCGATACTATATAAAAGTAAGTTCACTTCATACAGTGAAATTGAAAAGTTCAAAATTAGATCGGTAGCTAAAAGTTTCTTTTAAAATGGGCATTGACTATTGACTATTGTGAAACATTTTTCTTTATTAGATAAATGACAACTAGAATTGTGATAGTTATTACTACTATTTGTACATGATCAGTGCATCAAATGGATATTAAAAGTGCATTTTTAATAATAATTTTTCTAAAGAAATTTAGACTGAATAAAGAAAATAAGGTATGTAAACTTAATAAATCCTTATATTTTTAAAGTAAGCTTGGAAATTGGTACACAAGAATCAATCATTATTTTTTATATATTGGCTTTGCGTGATGTCACTATAATTCCAACTTATATGTCAAAATTCGTGGGGAAAATATAATAAATATTTTTTTTATGTATAATTTAATCATTGTTTTCAACAAATAATAATTTGATTAGTGAAATCAATATTCAAATGAAAATCACTCATGATATCACTGATTTGAACTTATTAATTTCTTTCTTAATACAAAATTATAACAAGAGAAAGATACAATCTTTGTATTTCAATCTAAATGTGTTATTTATTATATTAAAAAAAAATGGATTACTTAAATTGTTTCCACTATGTTAGCATTCTGTAAATTTTGTTCGGTTGAATAGACAAATGACAGAAGTAACTGTTTCAACCAGCTTTAAAGCTGAGGCACTAGGCTGCTCAACTCAGAGAGGGCTCTCTCATGTCACTTGATATATCTATGGAAATCGGTGGCTAGATTTGGTTTGTTTTGGGGGGTTTTTATAAAACAACTGAAGAAATGAAGATAGCATTTGGGCTATGGAGTCTGGAATGAACAATGCATTGTCAAAACATGAAAACTATCAAGAGGAAAAGGCTAAATGAGGCGATGAGTCTGAGTTTATATCTGAAATTTGCATGGCATCAGAGGAAAAAGAAACATATAACTGCATCTGAACATATTTAAAATAAATTTTGAATTGGTTGAGAAGAAATACACATAGTCTAAATCGCTTAAGCCAAGAGCATCGCAATGATGAATTTTAGGTTTTTTGTTTCTCCAATTTAGACAAATGAAAGCGTGAATGAAATATAAGATTACAGGAATCACGTACTATGAAAGAACACAAGACTCATATCACCACCAATTATAATCTTTTCATAAACAGTCCAAAATCCGCTTCTGCATTTATATATTCATTCTAGCCCCAAATTTTACAAAGTCTTCCTGCTCAGAGGGCAGGCTCCTCTTTTCTCCATCATTCTATATCCTCGAGATAATATATATATATAGAGAGAGGAATTACTTATGGAATTCAAAACGTTTAAACTTCCACATAATTCTAAAAATAGAGATCAGTTACAAAAAGGAGTAATTTATAAAGATAGTTATCTTATTTTAAAGGGACCGTTTCGAACATGTCTGACATATCTGGGGCCTTTTTCTTTGACCGCCATCTGTCCAAAATTTATTGGAACATACTCAATCCTACCTGAGAATTTATTTCATCTTAGAGATTTCCTCCTTTAGAGTGCTCAACCAGGCTAGTTGATTTTCCCCGACGCTCTCCATCACTTCAGCGCTGATTTTTTCTTTATGTCACTTGCTCTGCTTCTTCTTCACTGCCTACTTGTAGATTTTGTCTGTGTGTCCATTGACGATTAGGTCCCTCATAAAAGGGTTTAATCTGACCCATGATTCTGGTTCAGTCCCAGGTTCAGTATGAAATTTAGGTGTTAATATCTGCGCAACCCACCTTTCTCTCTTACTCATTGATAAGCTTGACATGTTAGTTGAAAACCCTGTTGTACTAGGTATTGTTCGATTGGTGTTGTCCATGTCTTCCAACCTCGCAAAGACCACGATTTTTGTCTCCCTTAATTTTACAGAACTTCGGAAATCAATCCAACTCGAGATTACTTCACTTATGCATGAGACGATGATTTCCCGAAGTAGAATAAGGCCATCCATATGAAGGTCGGTAGTCCTTGAATCCTAATCAAGAATTATTGACAGGGTATGTTGGTTTACCATGCTTCACCAATCTACTTCGAATGATGAGCTTTTGAGTTAGTTATATGACTGCGTTCACTTGACATGTCGGACGAGAAGTACCCGAACCAGCGACGTGAGGTGATTTGACTAGCCATCACCTCCCCCCACGAGTTGTTGATTTGACACATTAGACCACGTGACATCGGGGTTGTTTCGGAAATGGTTTCAGGCAGACTGCTTTTCGCCTCGATTTACTTCTAAGGGTGCCACGTGTCCACTACTAAAACCACAATGGTTTTCCCTGGTCCGCCCTTGCATAATTAAATTTTGTGCTACTTCGCTGCCCGATATGGGTCTCAATCGTTGATTTGGGCTACTTCAATATCAACGGTTTGTAGGATTCCCTCTTTCGCGCTCCCACTATATTTGTCCACATTGTCACCACATATGACCTGAACCTCCAAATAACGCTCTGTCTCTACACTGCTTTAATCACCTGCTAAATTTGAACTCGGATTTCAAGCATAATCGTTATGGTGATAACACACTCCTTTTAAAATGAGATTAAGTGCATAACCACCATTGAAAAGGTCTTTGATAATATTCTATATAAAAAAGTAGTTGACATTCTTTCATACCTTATAATTAGTCAATCTGTCAGGTTGGTATCAAGATTTATGTCTAACTCTTATGAGCATTGAAATACTACAAAAATACATTTTTAGATTGGTTAAAGGATCAACAAATTTTGGTCTTGAATATAAAATAAATTATGATTTCAATCTTATGAGCATTGAAATACTACAAAAATACATTTAGATTGGTTAAAGGATCAACAAATTTTGGTCTTGAATATAAAATAAAATTTTGGTCTTGAATATAAAATAAATTATGATTTCAAGCTTCTTGTTTTTATTGATTCTAATTGGGATCATGACTATGATAATAGGAAACTTATGATTGGTTATGTGTCATCTTGGATATAATACTATTTTAAGGAGTGAAAAGAAAGCAAACTATCAATGCATTATTTTTTACATAGTCTAAATATAATAGTTTTACTCTTGTTATTCAAGAAATTATTTGGCTAAAAAGGATGATTGAAGAATCACATTTCCATATTATAGTGTCACATTGAGTTGTGGCACTACCTGCTTTTGTTGAAACAATATGATCCCATGTCATATTCACATGGAGGATGATGGCACTTCCACCTTTGTGATTTTGTCAAAGGTGGCCCATTGTTAGCTACTGTTAAAATCTATTGAAAATTAATAAGGGGTGTCGGAATATTAGTGAAAAATGAGCATAAAGCATAAGTTAAATATATAAGCTAGATCAACAACTAATATATAATCTAATGTTAAAACTATATATCAATGGATTGTATTTAATCAAATAACTTATAAAAATAAAATGAATGTGAAAGGAATATGTTAACATAATTTCATCATAAAAATATTATTAAAAAAAGATATAATCTAATGTTAAAACTATATATCAATAGATTGTATTTAATCAAATAATTTATAAAAATAAAATGAATATGAAAGGAAAATGTTAACATAATTTCATCATAAAAATATTATTAAAAAAAAAAAAGATAGCATCAAAAGAATTTTTAAGCAATGGAGAAAAGTGATTTAACAATAAAAAAAAATTATTGATGTACTTTTTAATTATAATCTTGTTATATGGTAATTTGTGTGATTGATTTTGTTGTTTAATTTTATCTAGCTCAATTAATTTATTTGAATTTTCTAATATTTTTAACTAAAATAAATATATTTTATTCCTTCTTTTTATAATTACTTTTTCATATAAATTATTTTTCATATAATTTACAAAATTATTTGGTTGTTGTCAATGTAAGATAACTACATTAATGCTTAATGAATATACATATACCTACCATTGTCTCATAACTACACATAAATTCATATAAGATATTTTAGGAGTTTATTAGAAGTTATGTTTCCATAATCATGCCTTTCAAAGAAGAAAATTAAGCTTATATTTACTTATTTACTTATGGGTGTTAAAATTTTCATTAAATTTCTTTAAAACAAGTTAATATATACATTTATTTTTATATTCCAACGCTAATCATGAATTTTCCATATCCATGAGGTGCATCTTCCTTCGTTATTAGGGAAATACTAATGTAAATGAGACAAATGACATTGACCATCCAATATATTTTCTTAGTATAAAGTTGTGTTGAGACAAATGAAATTACACAAAGTTGTGTTGAGACAAATGAAATTATACGACCATTGAGATATTATCATGGGCAATGATTTATGCACTACAAAATTTTGGTAATATTTTATTGCCATCCATTTCAACTTGGACACTAACCATGTCTTTAGATAATAAACCTAAATGAAATTACACAAAGTTGTGTTGAGTTAAATGAAATTATACCACCAGTGAGATATTATCATGAGCAGTGAGATATTATCATGAGCATTGATTTATGCACTACAAAATTTTGGTAATATTTTTTCTTTAGATAATAAACCTAAATGAAATTACATAAAATTGTGTTGAGTCAAATGAAATTATACCACTAGTGAGATATTATCATGGGCAATGATTTCTACGGTACAAAATTTTGGTAATATTTTCTTGCCACCCATTTCCACTTGGACACTAATCATGTATTTAATTTAATTAGATAATAAACCTATTTTTTTAGTCGTGTATGTAGGTAGATGTTATTTCAAGAATTTGTTGTTAAGTTAATAAAATATAACTTGTCGTGAAATCACTCCAAGGATAGAATTGGGAAAGAATGGTGGAAATCTTTATGATGATGAATTGTCAAATGTAGATTTATTTTGAGTGGAAATTGTTCCTATTTAATTAAGTGAGCTTTTGCAACATGTACAAACCTAAGAGGATAAAACATTGCATAGAAGAAGAAAAAAATAATAGTTAAAGTTGCATCTTATTAATGGATCCAAGGATATTAATGGCAGAGAAGAGATGTTGAAGGAAGTCCATGTTGATATTGTTGGATCCAAGGATATTAATGGCAGAGAAGAGATGTTGAAGAAAGTCCAGGTTGATATTGTTGGATCCAAGGATATTAATGGCAGAGAAGAGATGTTGAAGGAAGTCCATGTTGATATTGTTGGGTTATCACGTAAAAATATAATGTGAAATATTCTTTAGGTAGAAATAGCGTAGTCATATTTATTGATAGATGCACAAAAGTTGTGATACTTTTTAAAGAGTTAGCAAGACTTCACATGGAGATGAAATGCCATGCCTTGAGTTTTAATGTTGTATTTTGGGCCTTTAATTTGAGGAGTGGGTAGTTTTCTCATGACATGGTGATGAAATGCCTTGAGTTACAATGTTGTTTGTTGGGTCTTTTAAGGAGTGGGTAGTTAATTCATCGCATGGAATGAAATGCCTTGGGTTATAATGTTGTTTCTGGGGCTCTTTAAGGAGTGGGTAGTTAACTTTTTAGGGTATATTTCACCTCCAACTAAGAAGAGAAAAGGTGTAAGATATATTACAAGGAGACATATTAATTGACCAAATGAGCTAAAGTAAAACTTATTTACAAAGTATACATTATAACTCAATCCATTTTTCATTAAAAAGTATAAAAGCACAAAAAACACTAGAGTGACACAAGCACGAAGACTTATGTACCAAGTTATAAAGTTCATTTATATGACAACATATATTTCCAAAATCTAGGCAAGTGGGAGATTCCATGGTTGGGCCCATTTGACATTGATCATATTTTGTAAAATGAAGCAATCTAGTTAGATACATTTTTTGGTATGTGAATCTCATTTATTCAATATACATACTCAAACTCATGGGATATGTTGTAGTATATGGAATCTTAACTTTGTATTAACCATACTTGAATCCTACCAATATATACTTTTTTTATCACAATTTGTTTATACCAATGTCTTCCCTAGGATGACCACAAATAATCCTATACATTGATGTGGCAAACTCCAAAGTACTAAAGACTATATACTTAAGTAACCATATTATGATTCAAATTGATGTTATGGGGTTCTTAATCTAGCTTTAGGACCTCACAAGATTACTCTTAGTTTATTAAGAGGTCTCCCATGATCTTTTACTTGGTCTTATTCCTTGGTTGATCACTTTTTTCCACATAAACCATTATGTGGGCGTCTCTCTAGCACACTTAGGCCTTATCAAGCCCTTGCACCCAAATATTATCCAATTTAGTTAGGAATTTAGTTTTGACACCATGGGAAAACCCATATTTGGTGAGCATTCTCGATTTATGAGTTAAACTTTGCCAACTTTGATGCTTTCTTTAGCCTCTTTTTGTGACTTGATTACTTTGAGAAGTTATATCATAACTAATAGTTTCCAATGTTAATGCTAACTACCCATTTTCCTTATGGCACAGAGGATGTTTTTTTTACTTAACATGTGTAGTTCGGTCCTTTTTTCCTACAATTAAGCAGACAACACCCATATTTTATTCATTACAAAGAATATTTTTACTCTATAATTTGGATCATGTTGGCATCATGCCCTAATGGATATGTGTGTATAAATAATTCACTCCTCATCATTTGATGTTTTTGAATAATCTATATTAACTCTTTATTATGTTACTTTATGATCTTATAAATTAGTGTACTATAGCTCTCACCTAATATTGTGTATCCATTATTAGTTATATGTTTGTATTGTACTCTTTGCTCAAGGAGTTTGTGCAGCTACTATGTATAGCCTTCTCTTTCTAGTTTGGGTCTCCCCTTTTTTATATTGGGCTTGGAGATTGTGTCTTGCAGCCATGTCCCTAACTTTCAACATTAAGGCTCTCTAGCCATATTATACTAGCACTACTAAACAAACCTATCGAAGTGTATATGTCTACAAGCTATTGATTGTATTTCACGAATGCTTAGTATGCAACATACACATATAATCATGCATAAAATCATGTCACCTGTAGGGGTTTAATTTATTCCCTCTCTTCCACACGCTTCCTTAATCATATCATTCACAGCCACCAAGTTATCATCCCTAGCTCCCTCTATGGAAATTCATTCTATGACAACTAGTATGTGATTCACCCATCATGATGTGACTAAAGAAGGCATCAAAAGTCGTCATCACAACTCTAGGGGAGTATGAGTATAACTCTCACCATCTTCTTGACTTTGACTAGCATGTCTCTTTGGCCCTTCGGGTCTCAATTGGGATCTCTAGCATTGGGCCTCATCTAGATGATACTTTTCCCCCCATTAGGTACATTGACCCTCAAGAATATCGAAAGGATAGCCCAAACCCCCTCCACGACTCCAACTAAAAACTTAGTGCCAAGCACAGAAAGTCCACCATCACAACTTCTATGGCATATATAACTCTATCCATCTTCTCAAATTTTCAACATCTTGGGAGGTAAAATAACTATTGGTATAGCATTAGTGTTCGAGTTTATCCCCGGTCGATAAGATGTTGCTTATGTAGAGATATTTCCTTTGTGGGTATGGGCTCCCATAAGATCATTAATGAACGGTCCCTTTGGGCCCATGGAGTGGCTCTCCTATCTACCTCCACCTCACATCATAAAACCAAACTTATTAGTTATAACATGTATTGCATCCCTTGCCACCTTGTAGATAAAATGTAACTAGCATAAAACAGCATGCTAACAATCGCATGTCATCAACACCAACATAACATCAATATGAGTATATTATAACCATGTGATATCAACTACATGTCATTGTCAATAACATAACATCAACATGAGTAACACAACATCATCGTAAGAAGAATGAAATCACATAAGATTATGAAATACTCATATCATGATAATCAATACATCACATAACCTATGCAAAACCATAATAATTTGTAATGTATGAACATATAAGCAAATGACAACAAAAATATCACACTTGATGCCATCGTAAAAGACGATCCCAAATAAGTTTAGTAATACCAGTAAAATACCAGCTCTGATACCATTGTAAAACCCAGCAAAATTATTTTACATAAATGCAAAACCTAGTAAGGGTAAATCCTAGCAATTGAAAAAAAAAAATCCCAAATGCAAAATCCAACCAAAGTAATGCCCGACATGTAAATCCAACTTATGTATTTACATAAATGTGCATTCTGGCATATTTAATTGCATCAAAAGGCAGTAGATGTATAGCCCAGCATGATAGAGATGTTGTCACATGGGTAATGTTTATGTCATCATATGTCGGCTTCAAAAAAATAACAATACTTATAACAAATAATAATAATAATAATAGTAACACTATATGTTAATGAAATATATATACAAATGGCATAAAAATATCTCTATGTTTATGAGAGAGAGAGATTCAATACGTACACTTAATATAAAAATTATTATATAAAGAAATAAAAAGAAAGATATCAAATTTAGACATAACTATAAATACTACGGATATAATATGTACATAGAAATATTGTCACGGTGCATATATATATATATATATCTTGAAAATAATCAAAGAATATATTTGTATATATCTATATATGCATAAGTTTTGAGTTCTAAGTTCTAGTGAGTTGAGTGAGACTACAACCAGCCTAGATCCATCTTAACTGATAAAAAAATTTAACCTCAAGGGATTTGATCCCTTTTGGTGTTCGATAGATCTGGATTTAACATGGATCTACAAGAAAATGCAAAATGGTGTACATCTAAATTAACCTACAAATAACTAACTATTAAGAAAAAAAACACAATTTTATAAGATCGAGAAAAAGAGGGTTGCGGTCATACCTATAGAGATGAGAAAAATTTATAGGGAGGAAGAATGTAGCATAAACTAGAATGCAACAAATAGTTAACAACAACAGAGTTTTGTCCTCCAAAACGTTTCTCGTCTTTGTTGTTATTAGTTGGTTGTTGCTTGTTGGTTTAGTGATGCACTCTTCCTCCTTGTAAGTTTCATTCAATCTACGTGAATGCCTATAACCCTCTTTTTCTTGATCTTCTTAAACTTGTGATTGTTGGTTAATAGTTAGTTATGTGTTGGTTAATTTAGATGTACAACATTGTTGGTTATTGAATTTCATAGATATTGAATTAAATCTTTCAGAATGTACATTTATGTAAATATATTAGTTGGATTTACATGTTGGGTATTTACATATGTTGCAGGGAGTGAAGGAACTGAATTCGGGTGAAGCATTAGCAAGAATGAGGTCTGAATTTTCATTAAAAAATGCCTTGGCTCACAATTTTGGGTACTAGTCAAAGTGGACTTTTGTGGGATTACAATTCCAACGCCATTGATGCATTAATGGAATTGAAATTCGAGGCCGAGAAGTGCCAGAACAATCACCAAGGATTTCCTACCAAGCCATCCTTGTTAGTTGTGGCATCGCTGAAATTATTGAATGAAATTTTAAGTTATCTCTCTATAAACCTCTCCATGTGCTCTCCGCGTCGCAAAAAATGGTGCCTCAATCAGACATTGTATGAGAAAGTTATGTACTTTTGAACTTGGGCTATTGTTGTGCTAACAACAACACCTTCCCTTTATTTCTTGACTTCAATATCTCTAGATTCATTCAATAAGAGCCGACAAATATTTAACCCTTCTTATCTTTCTCGCTTCTTTCCATTAAAAACACTTTGAAATTTTTGCAAGCTTCAAACTCTAAATTCGTTCTTTTCCTTGTTTAGACTTCATCATTTGAAGATGTTCATCACCCTCCAATACACACAGAGTCGGAGAAGAATGTCTCTGCATTCTTGCCGATACACAAAAAATTTCCAACACTTTTCGAAATTCTTTCTTCCCTTTGGACATAGTAGAGGAAAATCTTCTTTTTTTCCTCGACATAGCAGAGGCAAATCTTCTTTTTTTTCCCCGATATAGCAAAGCCAAATCTTCCTTTTTGCTCCAACATATCATAGGAAAATATTATTTTTTGCTCTAACATATTGGAGGAAAATCCTCTTTTTCCTCCGACTAAGAAGAAAATATATTACCTCTGACAAAGAAGAGAGGCTCTGACCCCCAACAAAGGCTCCAACCTCCGACAAAGAAGAAAGCCTCCAACCTCTTATAAAGAAGAAAGGATATGAACTCCAATAAAGAAAAAAGGCTTCGACCTCCAACAAAGAAGAAAGCCTTTGACCTCTGACAAACGAGAAAGGCTCTGACCTCTGTTAAAGAAAAAAGGATCCAACCTCCAATAAATAAAAAAGGCTCCAACCTTCGACAAAGTAGTGGAAGATCTCGTAAAACCGCCTTTCATATTTTTGCCATAATTTTTTACTCCAAGTTCTATTTTGCACGCTTCGTATATCGTTGGAAAGATCTTGTCGAGCTCTAGAAGTTACCATTTATATGGTTCACGATATTCCCCACCATTCAACCTATATTTTTCAAGTTTGCATACCAACATGTTATTATTAACAGCATAAATTGATAACACAACATTTCAGTGGGGATACCTAGGTAATCATCATCAAAAGACTAGAGAACAAACTCATGGAAGTATATCCGAACTAATCACTCAATTTCCATTCAATTTATTCATGTTTAAATACCTTTTAAAGTTATATTTGGAAGTTGTATGTATGGGCAACTCATGTATTGGGTGGTCAATGAGAACCAAGTACTAGTATTGAAAGAATAATCATGAACGGGATTTTGAACACATAGTGTGTAAAGGAGTGGATTACAAAGATGTGGATAGCCTACATCAAGACAAATAGGTTTTACTAATACACAGTTACATATTTACGAAGGTGACCTACAACAAAGAATAAAATACCAACAGCAACAACATTTGTAATAGAAAAGAGGAAGAAGAGATGAAGACAAAAAGGAAGCATAAGATTAAAAAAAAAAATGAATGTACATGATGTATTCTATATTAAAGTATTAATAGTTATATTTTCATCATTCCCTCATCATTCCATAGAGAATAAGGACAAAAGTTTCCAAATGGAAGGTCAAGAGTCGGGAAGGTGGAAGGCCAACAGTCAAGGTGAATTTTAATAAATAGGGGGGATTCTACTCGAATGTGGGGATTTTGGATCTTTGAGCTTTCATGTACTATTGTTGAAACTTTTAATGAGGAGAAACATGTTTGGCCAAGCTATTTTTTGGAGAAAATTGATCCTTGTGTTGCATTGTTGTGGACTATTTTGTTGCTTTTTGCTCAGCATTGTGGTTGTGTAAGAGTGTATTTCACATTATAGATTATTCTTATGTGTGTTTGTTGCATTCTTATTTATGTTCTTTAGGAAATATTTGTCTGAATCTATGAACATAGGATTGTAAACGATTGTTTAAAGGCTAGACTATTCTGGGTTTGTAGTTATTTATTCATATTCTTTTCTCTGCTCTGAGTGAACTATTTCCCTGGCCCTTGATAGGAGTATGTCTGGTCCGATTTTTTCTTTTTGGTTACCTTAGTTTTGTTTAGACGCATTCATTCAATATTAGTTGCATTTCATTATTTAGCTTAGAAACCATCACTGGTGGACTAGGCTACAACGGATAAACCCTAAACCAAAAATGGTTGTCAGGCCAGAATTTGGACGGGTTCTCTATCCCAAATGGCATGAGGTCTAATTGGGACTTCTCACTTAGGGTAACCCCTATTGTTGATCAAGTTCACACATTTCGCGTCAATAGAATTGGTGCTAGAAGGAGGGTTAGATGACAAGCCTACCCATGTGGAGTCATTTCAATAAATTCTTTTAATCTTCCCATGGATCCTCTCCATACATTTGTATGGGATAACCCTTTAAGCCTTCTAAGACCCTCAGGGGGAATCTCAATCAAGACAGTTAATCTCTTGTCAAACTTCAAGTTCGATGGTCAAGGGCATGTCTCTGCATTCCAGCATCTCAATCAGTTTAACATCCTAAGACATAATCTTAAAATTGTTCGCGACAATGGAATTTGTCGATTGCTTATCATCGCATTAAAAGGATGGATTAAAGCTTGGTTTAGGACATTACCATTGCAATCAATACATAGTTGGAGACAACTCGTGGAAGTATTTACTACTACTCATGTAGATTATGATTATGATGAACTCTTTAATGAACTTGAAGAAATCCATAGGCTCATAAACGAACCTATGGATGATTTATTTCAAAGAGTTATGTAGATTTATTGAAGATTTCCTAAAAGTGACAAACCCTCAGACAATTAAATATTTGATTGGTTTTTATATCTTGTATGTATTCATGAAGGGGACAATCTAGAACATGAGAAGGTCACCTCCCAAGATTCAGATCTGCATAATGAACATTCAGTCACCTCCCATCCTGGAGAAATATTTTCAATCATTCAAACCATATTAGCTTACCCTCAAACATCTAATACTCTGCAATCAAATTTTGAAGAGAAATTTGAGGAAAATGTTTCAAAAGATGATTATGAATCTGTATTGAATGAAGAATCTATTCACAAAATTGTTGTAGATTTGAATGATAATCTAGCACTAGGAAACATAGTGACTATATCCTTCACGGAAAATCATGATCTAATAATGGAATATGGGGGCACATGATCTCTAATCAGTGCTCTGTCACAACTATGGGGGAATCTTCATCATAAATATTAAACCCCTTAGACCCAGAGTGGGAACAAACTAGTGTCTCTCCTTTAGAGAACCATGAATATACTTTGGTCTGTAACAAATATCTCGCTGAGGAAATCCAGTCATTTTCTAAATCCACAAATATATTTTTTCTTTATACATATTTTTTTGATAATGATCTCTCACTTGAGCATCTTCCTATTTATCATGTAGTGTCTTCCAATGATGGAATATTGAATGATAAATAAGAACAAGAAACTTTCCAAGCTTTGATTAATCAAAGACCCATTCAAGATGCAAAATGTTGAAAGTCTTTTGCAATCTAAATTTCTGGAACACACTCAAACATGATTTGATTGACACGGAAGCTAGTGTCTCTATCGCTACCACAAAGGTCTGACCAAAGGAACCAAAGGAGCCTGGAGAAGGGGAGCACCTATTCCACTTAGAGATGTGGATGAAGGGGACCCCACTTCATTTCATATTGATAATGGTATCTAAAAGAACCTAATATCAACAAAGGTCGTCAATAGGTTGAAACTAACAATGGCGGTGCACCCTCATCCATACACCATCAGTTGGGTCAGCCAAGGACGAGACATACACGTCAGCCAGCAATGTCGCATGCACTACAACATCAAGCCCTTCAAAGATGAGGTATTGTGTGATGTCGGTATTTGAAATTACTTCTTCATCATAAGTAGGGTTGCAAAAAACATATGTTTCAAGAACAGAAATATCCACTACATTTTCTTTGTAAGAGTAGTAAAGAAAATCTACCTTCTATTCTGAAAAGCTAGGAAAAAACAGAGAGAAATCTTCCCTAGTTATTTTAACTAGCTTATAATTTATCTCAGCTTCATAGTCAGGAGAAATGTCTACTGCATAATACACTTGCTCTTCGTCATCAAAATATTCAAAAGAGAGACATTGATCTTCATGAACATTTAAAACAACAGATACATATGATATGATGCCAAACGATTATGTGTTATTGTTATCATCGTGAATATCATTCAACACCTCATGACCTTCATGGAAAATGCTTTCTTCCACAATAAATGCTTCATCAAAAATTTGGTTTTCGTGACTAGCAGAATCTTTATGAAGCAAAGAAAACTCATCACAATGGTTTTCATAAAGATACTCAGCTGAAAAATAATCTTTACAAAATAAATTGAAAGTTGCATGAAAACATGTCAAAGAGCTAATGCTTGCAATGGGAAGAGATCAACACCAATCACGAGAAATACCTTCTAATGAATAAATGAAAAGATTAATCTGAACATCTTCATGCATGATATGAAGTTGATGAATAAAATCATGAAAATCCAACAAATGTTCAGCTAGTACCTTCCACTCTTCTCCTCGAAATTTTAGAAGGCTACTTTCTCATTCATCTATATTAGGCAGTGGATTAGGGAAACCAACTATTTTTGAAAAATCACAGAAGCCATACCTCTGAGCTAAAATCTTTTCCATTTCAAACCAGTGGAGTCGCCACGGTGAAATATGAGCAATCATAATAATGTGTCTAGCTTTAGTTCACCATCTAAAAATGGATCTTTGCAATGTCGTTCTTTCCAGAGAAATTTTCAATCTGGAACAGCAACTAAAAGCCTTCTTGAGAAAGCTTTCCTTTCTTGATAATCTTCTCTGGATCAGCTTCAGGTGTTTTCTAGAGGTATATGTGGAGTAGACCTTGTGTGTTTGCCTTTGGGAGCCACAACTGAAACAGTGGAGTCGCTAAGTGCAAGTTGAAATCTTCAAGTTAATGATTTTTTATGCACCTTCAGAATCAGAATTTATTTGTCATTCAATCCCAGGGAAATGTCTTCAATTTGTTCCCTGGCAGCGGCGCCATGAATGTTATCACTGAGAGACACACTCAAATTGCAGGAGGATAAGCCTAGTACCCATCAAAATGTTTGGTGGAGGTTGGTTTATGAGTGGAAGTCAAATGGACAAAACTCAATACAAGATTGATTTAACACATAAATTGGACAAGCAATGCATAGGGAAATGAGGTCCACATTAACTTCAGTCAGTGGTTTGAGTTTAAGGGTGAGAAGAAGGAAGACTTTGTGAGAAAGGTGGACAAGTCTTCCATGGGCATCGATCTTTCAAGCAGCTTGGTGAAGAAAAACTCAGGTTCAAGAGCACTCTAGAACTCAAGTTTCAGACACTGAAAAATGTCACAGCGGCATAATAATCAAACCTACATTATCATAGGAAAACAACAAATTGACTGGATCCTCCACGCCCGAGCATTTCAGCATAAGGGGAAATAATATGACAAAGAAAAGAACTAGAACAAGTCACAGCAGCATTATAATCAAACCTACATTACAATACAACTACAACCCTCGACTAAATCCTCCATGCTCGAGTGTTTCAACACAGTTTACACAAGAAGATGAAAGGAACTGACTTCTATTAATGAAAAAGTCTCAAATCATATACATAACCAAAGAACAGCTTTGGCATCAAAAATTACATAGTAGGGAGATCTGCTCAACCAGTTGATGGCCATAACCAAATCTTGAACTGATCTATTTATACTCAGATCAATCCACAACTACCAAGAGTGTGATATGGCCACTCCATTCAAATACTTTCGTCTGCGCGTTCTTCAGTTGGGATGTGCATGTATCCTCCTGTCAGACGAAACTTAGCTCAGCATGGGCCTGCAGGAAAAATTGTCCATCGTGGTACCTCGGGCTGATAGTTCTCTCTTCGCAGTCAGACCCGCCATGCTTTCTATTTATGGATTGAGATGGTGTATCAGCTACCATTCCCTCTTTTCTTAATTGATCTCTCCTCGGGATCGAGGTGAGGCTTAACGCCTAGGGGGCTGCCACGCACTCCTCTTCGATGGATGCCATATAAGCACGTGATTGCGGGGTTGTCAAATGTGGTCCGGATCCACACCGCTTTTGAGCTCGCAATCCCCAACCTTCCACCACGTAGCTCTTTTACTATACCATGGTTTCAATTGCAGTACCGCTCAAGAATTTTAATGCTCGAGCAAGTTGTATCTCGGCAATGAAGTGTGGTCGTTGATCTGATGCAAATCCATAATCTGGGAAACCATGCTACTTTTAGTGCCACCTCTAAAGTTTATCTTCCCACCAATTCTAGGATCCATTAAAACCACGCATGAAGATAGCACTAATCTTGGCGGTTTAACAAGAACATCTCTTGGAGGATGATCTTCTGCAGCTGATGGGGCAACCTAATGTCACTATGTTGACATGTCACGGACGTAGGGGTGACATGTGTCACTCAAAAATAGGTTGAAGACATGTCCAAAAATGCTTGAAATGAGTGCCATGTGTCAGTGCTAGATGGATTCCACGTGCCTCTAACAGATGGGTGCCAAGTGTCTTTGGCGCTTGGAGCTCGGAGGGGAAAGCATGTAGATATTGTATAACTCCCGGAGTAATACAAACCCGTAGTGACATGGTGGCCTTAAATGAATGTTGAAGCTTGGAAACGAACTGCGACCGTTGATTTGAGGAGGACACGCAACATAGATCTATGGACTTCGAGAGAAATTACTTTGGAGGAAAATGGGAATGGGGAAGCAGAAACGCTTGAAGGAAAAATTCCCGAAGTCTCTAAGTAAATCATGATCATCCGATGGAGAAGGACGCGTGGTGCTTTATCTGCAACTCTGGGGCTTTTGCCTAGCCACTAATCCTCACGCAATTTTGACATGTCGAATACACGTGAGCCGTTGATCTAATCGCGATCTATGATCTGGGAAAGCCCCACTTTTGTTTCCATGTGTCGCTCTTGGATGGACCCTGTTTCCTGCTCTGAAGATCAATGGCTCAAAAAGACTTCGAGAGTTCGGGCTTCGGGCCTTTTTAATGCATATCTCTTACAATCCTCCGAAGTGTTGAATTCCCGAAGTGAGATATCTGGTGATGTGTGTCCTCTTGATTTGAACGGTCGAGATCTACTTTGGGAGTTAGGGCTTTGGGCCTTTTTCTTCTGCTTACTCATGCAATCCTCCAAAGTGTGAGATCTTCCTCCACGTGTTCACTTGTTTTGGATGACTGAGATTCACTTCGGGAGTTTGAGCTTCGAGCCTTCGAGAGTCCTTCACTTACTCAACTTCTGCTTGCTTTCTCCGAGAGTACGAGATCGCCCGACATGTGTCCCCTGCTGAAATATCAATGGCCACAAGCGATTGCGGGCTCACAACTAGCAGATACTTTAATTTCCTTTCTGATCCCCGCAATGCGAAGATGCTCGCTCATAGCGGGATCGATATGCATCGTTGATCTGTTGATCTAACAAGATCAACAATTGTGAGTGATTGTGGGCTCACAACTTGTGGAAACTTTAATTTGTATCTCGATCCTCGCAATGCCTCCCCACCATCGATTTCTCTCCGATGAGATCTGATGGTCGTGACTTAATCTTGTTGATCTGACGGCTGATCTTTCTCTCGCTCAGATCTTACAGCTGAAAAATGAATTTGTTCCCCTGCCAGTATTTTGAACCCAAAAAGGGTTGCGCTTGGAATTTTCATGTGCAAACCACAGACTTGGACGACCTGTTGCCCTTGACAACTATATGTGATAACATTTGGCTCCACAAGGGATGGCATGCTCCCTACGAGCTACCAAGAATGCGCAGTTCCAATGCCTTAGTTGTTGGGTTGTGGAGTCGATCTCAAATACATCTTACTGAGGACAACAAGCTGACATGTACACTACTCTACTTACAAAAATAAAACAAACACATGTGCTCTAGGAGGAGCTTATTTATGTGCAATCCTATACTAACTGATTTTTATACAATGTGCTAGGTGAAAGCAAACTTCCACCATAGCCACCCAGACTGTTTGGTAATATAATTCTTCTTTTTACTGCAAATGATCCACAAAAGGTAAGGTAAGTATGATAGCAGAATGAAAACATGTTTTGGAACACTGAAAATACCCCCAAATGATGATAAGATGAATAATTTTGCAGACTCCAATGCTTTTGGAAAACTCAACTCCATACACAACCCCACGGGGTCATAAAATTTATAATAAGGCACGCTCAATTGGTAAGAAATTACCTCCTTTATTTCATCATGGCTCACCTGTCGTTTGGTGTTCTCAGAGTATATAGGTGGATAGAGGATGGATGCAGGTTGGCTAATCCCAGGTGATATTTTCTCATTTACAAGTGTTGGACATGAGATAAGTTGCACATTTAGCTCTTCCTTTTCTCCTTCGTGGCTCTCCCAAGGATCATATTCATAATTATCATATACAGGAACCATGGTACAAGGTTCCAAAGAAGCCATGAAAAAGCTCTACTCTTCATCATATTCACTAGGATATTCATCAAAAATTGTTTGTTTTTGGTCAGTATTTGAAATTACTTCTTCATCATAAGCAGGGATGCCAAAAACATATGTTTCAAGAACAAAAATATCCACTGCATTTTCTTCGTAAGAGAAACAAACAAAAATTGCCTTCAATTATGAAAATCTAGGAAAAAACAGAGAGAAATATTCCCTAGTTCTTTTAACTAGCTTATCATCTATCTCAACTTCATAGTCAGAAGAAATATCTACTGCATAATACACTTGCTCTTCATCATCAGAATATTCAAAAGAGAGATGTTGATCTTCATGAAAATTTAAAACAACAGATAAATTTGATATGATGCCAGACGATTCTGTGTTATTGTTATCATCATGAATATCATTCAACACCTCATGACCTTCATGGAAAATACTTTCTTCCACAATAAATGCTTCATCACAAATATGGTTTTCATGACTAGAAGAATCTTTATGAAGCAAATAAAACTGATCACAATAATTTTCATAAACATACTCAGCTGGAAAATAATCTTTACAAAACGAATTGAAAGCTGCATGAAAACCTATCAAAGAGTTGTTGCTTGCAATGGGAATAGATTGACACCAATCACGAGCAATCCCCTCTAATGAATACCTGGAAATCTTAATCTGAACATATGCATGCACGATACGAAGTTTATGAATAAAATCATGAAAATCCATCAAATGTTCAGTTGGTACCTCCCACTCTTCTCCTCGAAATTTAGGAAGGCTACTTTCCCATTCATCTCTATTAGGCAGTGGATTAGGGAAACCAACTATTTTTGAAAAATCACAGAAGGCATACCTCCGAGCTAAAATATTTTCCATTTCAAACCAGTGGAGTTTCCATGGTTAAATATGATCAATCGTAATAATGTGTCCAGCTTCAATTCACCATCTAAAACTGGATCTCTGCAATGTCGTTCTTCCCAGGGAAATTTTCAATATGGAACAACAGCTAAAATCCTTCTTGAGAAAGCTTTCATTTCTTGATAATATTGTCTGGGTCAGCTTCAGGTGTTTTCTATAGGTATATATGGAGTAGACCTCGTGTGTTTGCCTTTGGGAGCCACAACTGAAACAATGGAGTCGCTAGGTGCAAGCTACAATCTTCAAGTTACTGATTTCTGATGCACCTTCAGAATCAAAATTTCTTTGTCATTCAATCTCAGGGAAATGTCTTCAATTCATTCCCCAGAAGAATAACCATGAATGTTAGCACTAAGAGTCACCCTCATATTGCAGGAGGATAAGCCCAGTACCCATCAGAATGTTTGGTGGAGGTCAAATGAAAAAACTCAATACAAGAATGATTTAACACAAAAACTAGGCAATCAATGCCTAGGGAAATGAGGTTCTCATTAACTTCAGTCAGTGGTTTGAGTTTAAGGGTGAGAAGAAGGAAGACTTAGTGAGAAAGGCGGAGAATTCTGCCATGGGAATCCGGCTTTCAAGCAGCTTGGTGAAGAAAAACTCAAGCTCAAGAGCACTCTTGAACTCAAGTTTCAGACACTGAAAAATGTCACAACAGCATAACAATCAAACCTACATTATCATACGACAAAAACAAATCAAGTAGATCGTCCATGTCCAAACATTTCAGCATAAGGGGAAATAAGATGGCAAAGAAAAGAACTAGAACAGGTCACAACAGCATTATAATCAAACCTACATTACAATACAATTACAACCCTCGACTGGATCCTCCATACCCAAGTGTTTCAACAGAGTTTACACAAGAAGATGAAGGAACTAACTTCTATTAATGCGAAAGTATCAAATCATATACATAACTAGAGAATAGCTCTTGCATCAAAAATTACATAGTAGGGATGTTTGCTCAACTAGTTGACGACCATAACCAAATCTTGAACTAATCTATTTATACTCAGATCAGTCCACAACTACCAAGAGTGTGATATGGTCACTCCATTCAAAGCCTTTCATCTGTGCCTTCTTCTGTTAGACTGTGCATGTATCCTCTTGTTAGAAGCAAACTCAGCTCAGCATGGGCCTGCAAGAAAAATCGTCCATTGTGGTACCTCGAGCTGACAGTTCTATCTTCGCAGTGAGACCCTCCATACCTTCTATTTATGGACTAAGTTGAGGTATCAGCTACCATTCCATCTTTTCTTAATTGATCTCTCCTAGGGATCGGGGTGAGGCTTAATGCCTAGGGGGTTTCCACGCGTTGTTGTTGGATGGACGCCATATAAGCACGTGATTGTTGGGTCGTCAAAGGCCATCCGGATCCACACTGCTTTTGAGCCCGCAATCCACCACCTTCTTCCACATATCTCTTTTACTATACCACGATTTCAATTGCGGGACCGCTCAAGAATTTTAAAGCTCAAGCAAGTTGTGTCCCCACGATGAAGCGTGGTCATTGATCTAATGAAAATTTGTAATCTGGGAAACCCTGCTACTTTTAGAGCCATCGCTAAAGTTTATCCTCCCACCAATTCTAGGATCCATTAAAACCACACATGGAGATAGCGCCAATCTTGGCACTTGAACAAGAACATCTCCTGGAGGATGATCTCCCGTAGCTGATGGGGCGGCCTGACGTCACTATTATGACATGTTGCGGACGGAGGGGTGACATGTGTTACTCGAAAATAGGCTAAAGACATGTCCAAAAATGCTTGAAATGAGTGCCATGTGTCAGCATTAGATGGATGCCACATGCCTCTAACGGATGGGTGCCAAGTGTCTTCGGCGCTTGGAGCTCAAGGGGGAAAGCATGTAGATCTTGTCTAACTCCCGGAGTAATACGGGCCCGGAGTGACATGACAGCCTGAAATGAATGTTGAAGTGTGGAAACGAATCGCGACCGTTGATCTGAGGAGGACACGCGGCATAGATCTGTGGACTTCGGGAGAAATTACTTCGGAGGAAAATGGGAATGGGGAAGCAGAAACTCCCGAAGGAAAAACTCTCGAAGTCCCGGAGTAAATCATGATCGCCCGATGGAGAAGGGAAATTGGTGCTTGATCTGCAACTCTGGGGATTTTTCCTAGCCACTAATCCTCATGCAATTTTGACATGTCGAATACATGCAATCTGTTGATCTAAAATATTTTCCATTTCAAACCAGTGGAGTCACCATGGTGAAAGATGAGAAATCATAATAATGTGTCCAGCTTTTGTTCACCCTCTAAAACTGGATCTCTGCAATGTCATTCTTCCCAGGGAAATTTTCAATCTGGAACAGCAGCTAAAATCCTTCTTAAGAAATCCTTCCTTTCTTGATAATCTTCTCTGGGTCAGCTTCAGGTGTTTTCGAACAGTAGATGTGGAGTAGACCTTGTGTGTCTACCTTTGGGAGCCACAACTAAAAGAGTGGAGTCACCAGGTGCAAGTTGCAATCTTCAAGTTACTGATTTCCGATGCACCTTCATAATCAGAATTTATTTGTCCTTCAATCCCAGGGAAATGTCCTAATTCGTTCCCCGGCAGCGGCGCCATGAATGTTAGCACTAAGAGTCACCCTTAGATTTCAGTAGGATAAGCCCAGAACCCATCAGAATGTTTGGTGGAGGTAAAATGGACAAAATTCAATACAAGAATGATTTAACATAGAAACTGAACAAGCAATGCATAGGGAAATGTGGTCCTCATTAAATTTAGTCAGTGGTTTGATTTTAAGGGTGAGCATAAGGAAGAGTTAGTGAGAAAGGTGGACAAGTCTACCATGGGCATCTAGATTTCAAGCAGTTTGGTGAATAAAAACTCAGGCTCAAGAGCACTCTTGAACTCAAGTTTCAGACACTGAAAAATGTCACAACAACATAATAATCAAACCTACATTATCATACGACAACAACAACTCGAATGGATCCTCCATGCTCGAGCATTTCAGCATAAGGGGAAATAAGATGACAAATAAAAGAACTGGAACAGGTCACATCATCATTATAATCAAACCTACATTACAATACAACTACAACCCTCGACTGGATCCTCCATGCCCGAGTGTTTCAGCACAGTTTACACAAGAAGATGAAAGGAACTGACTTCTATTAATGTGAAAGTCTCAAATCATATACATAACCAGAGAACAGCTCTGGCATAAAAAATTACATAGTAGGGAGCTCTGCTCAACCAGTTGACGATCATAACTAAATCTTGAACTGATCTATTTATACTCAGATCAGTCCACAACTACCAGGAGTGTGATCTAGCCACTCCATTCAAAGCCTTTCATTTGCACCTTCTTCTATCTGACTGTGCACGTATCCACCTAGCAGACAAAAACTCAGCTTAGCATGGGCCTGCAAGAAAAATCATCCATTCTGGTACCTCGGGCTGACAGTTCTATCTTTGTGGTTAGACCATCCATGCTTTCTATTTATGGACTGAGCTAAGGTATCAGCTACCATTCCCTCTTTTCTTAATTGATCTCTCCTCGAGATCTAGATGAGGCTTAATGCCTACGGGGCTGCCACGTGTTGCTCTTGAATGGATGCCATATAAGCACGTGATTGCAGGGTCATCAAAGGCGGTCTAGATCCACACCACTTTTGAGCCTGTAATCCACCACCTTACGCCACGCAGCTATTTTATTATACCACGGTTTCAATTACGGGATCGCTCAAGAATTTTAACGCTTGAGCAATTTGCGTCCCTACAATGAAGCATGGTCATTGATCTAATGTAAATCTGTAATCTGGGAAACCCTTCTACTTTTAGTGCCACCGCTAAAGTTTATCCGCCCACCAATTCTAGGATCCATTAAAACCATGCATGGAGATAGCGCTAATCTTGGCGCTTGAACAAGAAAATATCTCAGAGGATGATCTCCCGCAGATGATGAGGCAGCCTAACGTCACTATGCTGACATGTTGTAGATGGAGGGGTGACATGTGTCACTTGAAAATAGGCTGAAGACATGTCCAAAAATTCTTGAAATGAGTGTCATGTGTCAGCGTTAAATGGATGCCACGTGCCTCTAATAGATTAGTGCCAAGTGTCTTCAGCGCTTGGAGCTCGGGGGGGAAAGCATGTAGATCTTGTATAACTCCCAGAGTAATTCATGCCCGGAGTGACATCGCAGCCTGAAATGAATGTTGAACCTTGGAAATGAACCACTGTCGTTGATCTGAGGAGGACATGCGGCATAGATCTGTGGACTTTGGGAAAAATTACTTTGGAGGAAAACAAGAATGGGGAAGCAGAAAATCTCGAATGAAAAACTCACGAAGTCCCGAAGTAAATCATGATCGTCTGATGGAGAAGGATGTGTGGTGCTTGATCTGCAACTCTGGGGCTTCTGCCTAGCCACTAATCCTCATGCAATTTTGACATGTTGAATACACATGAGTCATTGATATGATTGCGATCTACGATATGGGAAAGCCCCAATTTTGTTGCCACGCGCCGCTCTTGGATGGACCCTACTTCATGTTGTGAAGATCAATGGCTCACAAATACTTCGGGAGTTCAGGCTTCGGGCCTTTTCATTGCATAGCTCTTACAATCCTCCTTCTCGAAGTGAGAGATATGGTGATGTGTGTCCTCTTGATTTGGACGGTCGAGATCTACTTAGAGATTTCAGGCTTCGGGCCTTTTTCTTCTGCTTGCTCACACAATCCTCTGAAGTGTGAGATCTGCCTCCACGTTTTCTCTTGTTTTGGATGGCCGAGATTCACTTCGGGATTTCAGGATTCGAGCCTTTGGGAGTCCTTCACTTACTCAAATTCTGCTTGCTTTCTCCAGTAGTACGAGATCGCTTGACATGTGTCCCTTGTTGAAAGATCAATGGCCACGAGCGATTGCGGGCTCACAACTAGCAGATACTTTAATTTATGTTCTGATCTCCACAATGCGAAGATGCTCGCTCATAGCGGGATCGATATGCACCATTGATCTGTTGATCTAGAAATATCTACGATTGTGAGCAATTGCGGGCTCACAACTTGTGGAAACTTTGATTTGTATCTCGATCCCCGCAATGCCTCCCCACCATCGATTTATCTCCGATGAGATCTGATGGTCGTGACTTAATCTTCCTAATCTGACGGCTGATCTTTCTCTCGCTCAGATCTTACGGCTAAAAAATGAATCTGTTTGCTTGCCAGTATTTTGAACCCAAAAAGGGTTGCGCTTGGACGTTTCCTGTGCAGACCACAAACTTGGAAGAATTGTTTCCCTTGACAACTATATGTGATAATACCATCTGTCTTTGTACTTTCCCAAGGATAATTTCAGGATCAATAATGGTCTCGAGCATATATTCTTCCATCTCTATTGCCTTGTGAATTGCTTCATTTAATTTGTTTAATTGTGCAACTCTTATTGGATAGTTGATGTTTGATGGCATTGCATTCTTGTAACATCTAAATATAACATGGGCATTTGGATGTTGTTCTTTTGGGATTTGATTCATTGTCTTAAAAAATCGTAAGTTAAAATCATTGATCCTTTTGCCTCTTTGAAGATGAATTTGAGTGAACTGGGTAAGTAAAGTATGATGTTCTATTGGGTGTGCATATATGGTCATGAACATATATTCCATATCATCAAAATATCCAATTCACTTAGTTGGAAGAGAAAGGTACTAGTCATAGGCTAGTCCTATCATAGTTTGAATAAAAACTCTGACCATTACTTCATCATGTTCAATTAAATGAATATCACATATTGCAAGAAATTGATGCATATGTTTTTTACGATCCATAAACCCATCCACTATAAAAATAGGCAGGATACCTTAAAGGAGAGTAGGCAACTGATGTTTCTCTCCCTATAAGTTTAGGGGACTATATCTGGCTCTCCTTCTTGGGTTTCTTTGCCTATCATTTATTTCTCTTTCATCGTTAGTAGTTTCATTTCTTTGATCTTCTTGGTCACCCATGTTTTCCACGTTCACAACTTTAGATGTTGAATCTTGGGTTTCTTGATGATTTTCAAGATTCTTGTTTTAACTTCTTGTTAAAGGACCTTTATATGATTCGATATTTTAATACTTTGTCACTGTATTCTTTGTCTTTGGGATATAATTATTTCTTCTCCACGAGAAAGATCTCCCCACATTCTTTCTAGTTATTTACAACTCCTTGTTGTTGTTATGGCTAAATCATACAACTAATGTAGAATACTTCCTTAATCTCTAATTCCAACTTGTATTTGAGGTTGGTTGGTCGATTGGTGAGTCACTCGAATTTATGGTCTACAAAACCAACCATTTGCTTATTCCCTAGTATGATCACCAAATATTTTGATCGATTTTTTGGTCAAGGGAAAATGACCAACATTTAGAGAAAATATCACTGGAATAAGAAAGACTCTCCTCGTTTTTACAAAGGTGGGTCTCCTCTTTCAATATATTACAATTTACAGAAAATCTATAATGACTAAGCTTTTAGAAAATAAATATTCACATGCAAAAAATTCCTAAAAAAGGACCATGCATATTAAAAGAATGAATATTTACAATATGATACAAGACTGTAAACCATAAAAGTAAAATATTTCAAAAGACAACATTTCCACTATAGCATGATCAAGATAAGACATATCATTGGACAAGACAAGAAATATGGCCCACATTTGCAAAGAACTTAACATGATCGTTCCCTACAAACTCAAAGATATTTTGATAGACACACATTTGAAATCTTTTTATTTAAACTCAAAGTTTGAGAAATCACTAATGTAATGCTCCGAAATAGTTCTCTCGAGATCCTCAAAAAATTTACAAATGTATTTGAAAGAATAATAATGTATGAGTTTTCATAAAAGTAAATGGCATTCGTCCTTCAAAGAGGATTGGGATTGGGCTCCCGTGGACCATGAAATTAAAGAAAGACTTGGAAGACAAAGACGAGACATAGTTAGCTGTCATCCTTCGATTTTCACAAATTCTAAAGAAAAAAAGGTTGAATGACTTCTAATTGAAAAGGAAAATGAATAATATGACTGCTTGACTTACTATGATGGAAAGTACCCTCGTTCATTTGCTTGTTGGAGTGCTTCTTGTAGAGTTTTGGACTGGAGGTTTCGTGGTAGTTGTAACTAACTTTTGTATATATGGATCTGTTATCTTTATCAATGTTTTTTTTAACGATAATTTGATACACTCTTGCATGGGAGCAACCGTAGTCTCATGTTGAATTCAGGCATTGAATAATTATTTTTCCATGTCTCTAATATCAAAATTGAGCTTGTCCAACGTGTCATCAACATATTCATTATTATTTACATAGTGGATCAACTACTTTTCTACTTCCTCTTTTGAGTATTCAGTTATTTCATTGAACTCATTTTCCCATTAAATTTTTAGGGCATCCAGGTGTTCTTGTAATTGATGTTTAGAAAGTAGAATTGAATCCATTATCAAATGTTGGCCCCTTGGCTCCTTTGTCAAATCAACGAGATTTAAAAATAAATCACCCCTTTTGGTATTTATGACATCGCATTCCTCGAGTAATTCTTTTAAACATTCAATTATTTTTCACCATCCTGCATTAATCTGTCTTAATCTAGTTTTAGATGGGAGATTTTTCTCTCTCCTTTGCATAGCATTCATATTAGATATTTTGGCAGAAAAGGTGCCAACAACTTCTTTGTAGGAATTCTCATCTTTATCTAGCTCTCTTTGGAGGTATTCTTTAAAATTAGTAATCCTTGAAGAGAGTATGGTAGAACTAGTACCTAGTTCTCGTATCTCATTGATTAGATCAATTATTTTTTGCATATTTTCTCCAATATAGTGTCTGATAGTTGTCAGTAATTTTGAAGCACTCATTATTCTAAAACATCCAATATAGTATCTGATAGTTGTCAGTAATTTTGAAGCACTCATTATTCTAAAACTTGATTATGGAGTGTCTTCTAAAGTGTTCAGAGGTTGGATGGGAGTAATTGGCTTGGCGAACAAGGGCTTTGGCAGTAAGGCATTTTCTAATTCTTTTATTTTTTCTTTCAAAACTTGATTTTCTTGCTCAATCTCATTAATTGAATACTTAAGTGCTTCTCCATTTTCTTTGTGAAACTGCATGAATTTTGAGGGTCTTACCCCCTGTAAATCAATCTCAGAGTTCTACTTCTGAACAACCTTTTTTATTTTTCAAGTTAATTTTTTCAATTAATAACCTTTTGGATTCTTTCTTAAATGTTGCATAGTGCAATGTAACAGAACCCTCTTCAAAAACCAATGGATCTTGACAGGAAAATTCTTGTGTTATTATTATGTTTTATATCAATATGTGTGCATCCTAGTCAGGTTCTTCGACTTCAGCGTCCATTTCCATATCTTAACTCGAATTTCTTTCTCTCCTTTATGACTTTCATTTCTTTTTCTTTTGAATGCTATAGGGCAAGTGTGAGTTTTCCCAATATATCCTTTTGGAGGGTTTTCATCCCCTCCATCTCCGAAATTTCCCGAATGGGAATTCTTTTGGACATGACTACTTCCCTAGGTTTTGTTTTTCGTTGAAGAACTCCTCTATGGCACATTTGATGAACCGGGGTTAGGGATACCACTTCTCGTGGCTCAACCCTTTTTCTTGTATTTTCCATTGGTGCTAACCAAGGTATAAGGATCATCATGAACCTTTTTCTAGGATGGCTTCCATGGGGTTCTGATTATCACTGCCTCTTTATTTAAATTGGGTAGTTTTTACAAACTATGAGCCATAACCGACTGTGAACATATGCATTGTAAACATATCACTAGGGTCAAATCCTAGAATTTCAACAACTTCCTTTAGCTTGAGATTATCAAAATGACTAGCAAGTTCATCCATATTGGAAATGTTTTTAAAAGTGATTTCCCCAATTTTCCAAGGCAATGGAATGAACTGCTTTTTTTCTCTTTTCGTTAAATAAATGCACCCAGAACTTGTATTGTTTGCAGAATTCAACAACAAAGAGTTTATCTGACACATAAAAAGGAAGTAAGGAAGGTTTTTATTCAAAACCATAAAGTCATATGAAACTGAAATCATCCAAGGTTTCAAAAAACCCCTTTCCTGCCAAGAAGGAAAGAACTTCCATAGACAATATGGATGTCATGGAACCATAGACTAACTTTTTAAAATTAGATAGAAAGGCATTCTAAACTTCATAAAAGTGATGTGGGGCTTTGTGTTTCCACAATGTTGGATACCAAAATTGAACTATATCTTTGCTAAAATCCATGCTCCTTTAAAAGGAAAGTCTTCGAAAATATGGCAATATGTAATTTTGAAACTCAAGTAGGAACTCAAAAATAATTTTTTATTTTTCTGAAATTAACCAGTTTTAAAGAAACTTTGATCTAGAAATAATTCAATCCCAATTAAACATAATTCTCTCATGAATAGAAAGGTGCAAGATATACATTACTTATCTCGAGATGGTGGTCATGGACACTTGCCCAAAAATTCTCACAAATAACCAGTTGAATTATTTATAGGTGAATTTAGTTTCATGTATGGAGACAAGTGCCTTACACCTAGCTCTCAGATCTATAGGTTGAGAGACTTCAACTGTCGGATGAAGTAAATGAGGATTATCAAATCCGTCGAAGCACTTGTGGTTAGACTGATGTGTGACTCTGGAGAGGGTGCACTCCGATGGGAGAAACTCTGAGAAGGGATTTGGTTCATTGATCAAGGAGTAGGAAAGAGGCCTCAGTTGTATCTCTTTGTATACACTCAAGAAGGATTTTAGCACCCAATCTCCTAGTAAGGCAAGGTTCTAGGGAAATGTTTTGACTTTCCATCATAAGCTTGGAGCGAAGGAGGATGAAAACACCCAACCAATGCATAATGGGCAGGTGTTAGTATCTTATGGACGAGCCAAGTGTTCAGTGTTGACGTGTACACCATGTCAGTCCACAAGGAAGGTCCACATAATAGGAACCGACTGTCATGGTCTGAGATAATGGTTTTGGGGATCCCAAAATGTACCCATACTCGTTCAAAGAAGAGCTTGGCAGTGGCTTTTGTTGTGATGTTCTTCTTACAGGCGGCTAGAATCGCCATCTTGGAAAAGTGATCAACAACCACAAAAACATAGTCATTTCCCCTCTTGGTGGACGGGAGGCCCGACATGTAGTCCATTCAGATGGATTCCCACGACCCTTTAGGAATAGTCAGAGGGGTGTACAGACCCTATTTCTTACTGGTCGGTTTGGCAATAGAGTAGGCGATGCAAGACCTGATATACTTGTTGACATCTTGTCGAAGGTTCGGCCAGTAGAAATGTTTTTGCAGCACTGCCACTATCTTTTCGACGCCAAAGTGTCCTGCCACTCGACTGTAGTGAGCTTCCCAAATCAGCTTCACACGCCTGCTTGATGGAACACAGAGATGGCTCAGACGACACAATCACCCGTCTTGAAGATGGAAATTAGCGACCACTGAGTTGGAGCCCGACATTTGGTAGGTGGTGGAGAATTCAAGGTCTATATCATAGAGGTGGGGCCATCTGTAGGTCTCGTGGCCGTAAGATTCTAGCACCGTGGTGAGTGTTGTGACTAGAGGTCAGTTGAGGCAGTCAACAACTCGGTTGGTACTTCATGTTTTATACTTGATGTTGAGGTGGAAATGTTGTAAGTATAATAACCACTTCTGATGGAGATCATTCTCCAACTTGCCTTAGATCTGCATGAACTATAGTGGCTTGTGATCAGTGTGGATGATTGTCTCCTTCCCAAGAATGTAATGTCTCCGTTGGTGGCAGGCTTGCACAATGGAGTACATTTATTTGTCGTAATTAGGGTACTTATAGACAACATTTGAAAGTGTCTCACTATGATATGCCACGAGGTGGCCATGTTGAGTGAGAACATCGCCCATGACATAGTCTAAAGCATCTGTCTCAATCTCAAAGGGATGTTGCAGGTCCGGTAATGAAAGTATTGGGGATGAGCACAAACGATTCTTCAATTCATTGAAGGTTTGTTGTTGGGACAGGCCCCACACAAATTTTGCCTTACTGCCACCCCTAGTTACTTGGCTGAGGGCCCATGTGATATGAGAGAATCCCAACACAAACCTGCGATAGAAATTGGCAAGGCCCAAGAATCTTTGAAGCTCAGTGAGTGTCGTTGGGGCTGGATAGTCACGGGTGACCTGGATCTTGGATGGATCCACATGCACACCATGTTGACAAACGATGTAGCCTAAGTAATGGACCATGTCCATCCCGAAGGAGCATTTTTTCAACTTTGCATATATTTTTTGTTGCCATAGGGTATGTCGAACCTGTTGAATGTGTTGCAAGTGTTCAACCCAAGTCTTACTGTAGATGAGGATGTCATCCAGATACACCACTACAAAATTATTAGTGAAAGGTCGTAGGATATCATCCATCATCCTCATAAAAGTTGTTGGAATATTTGTCAACCCAAAGGGCATGACTAACAATTCAAAAAGACCTTCTTTTGACTTGTAGGCAGTTTTCCATACATCTCTTTGTTCTATTGGGACCTGGTGGTATCCAGACTTCAGATCAATCTTATTGAAGTATTTAGCCCCCCTGAGTTGATCAAGGGGGTCGTCGATTCGGGGAATCGGGTATCAGTTTCGGACTGTGATTTTATTCAGGGCTCGGTAATCAATGCAAAGTCGTCGGGTCCCATGTTTCTTCTACACCAGCATGATTGGGCTCCCACAAGGCGATGAGTTGGGATGGATGTGCCCCTTTTGGAGCAGTTCTTGGATATTCCTCTTGATCTCCTTGTTTTCTAACAGAGAGCAACGGTAGACTGGACCATTGGGTAGCGGCGCGTCTGGGGTCAAATCGATGGGATACTTGACCTGGCAGTGCAGAGGTACCCCAGTAGGAGAGGAGAAGATATCTAAGTATTCTTCCATGATGTTATCCATGTTAAGAACCAAACATCAATATAGCATAGAAAAACCTCAGGAAAAGTACTCAACGCCTTGAAAAAGAGATAATTTCAGATAATAAGCCTCTTCGAGG
>ML785030.1:1277183-1291243 GCA_009831015.1 Picea engelmannii | reverse complement strand
TGATCACCCAAGCATAGGTATGCCTGCCTTGGGTTTGAAACATGTCATAATATTTGTTGGATGTTTGTGTGCAGCTTTTGTCAGGTTCTCTGTGTCTATACCCTTGCTTGAAAGTCTACAAAGCATTTCAGTTATCAGTTCCTATCTTCTAACTTCATACTTTGGGGGGAAATCTGTTACACATCAAAATTACTCACTTTGATAGTGTCGCAAGTGTCATCATTACAAAGATCTCAAGTGTCGCATTTTGCTCACAAGTGTCACAAGTGTCGCATGTTGCTCACAAGTGTCACAAGTGTCAGGGAAGCATACTGCCATGATGCCTATGTTGTGCCTATAACGACATGAGGAGGACACTTGAAACACCTCAAACATTTGATTTGGAAGAGGAGAAATGAGTCAGCAGACTTATAAACCTTTTGCCATCTGAAAGCACCTCAAAAACTGAGCTTTTGGAGGAGAGCGCTCCTCGATACCTCTTCTAGGAGTGCCGACGCTCCCCCTTACACTGTATGGGAGTGTTATAAAGCTTCTCTGGCCCTTTTGAGGGAGCGTTATAGATTTTGAGAGCATTGGTGCCCCCCTAAAGCCTACTAGGGAGCGCTACAACGCTCTGATGGTCCTTTTGAGGGAGCGCTACCTATTCTGGGCAGTAGTTAAGTTGTTGAGATGAATGGGGGAAGGATCCTTTCATTCTTGGAAGGCAGTTGGATTCGAATCCCTAGTCCAGCCATGATCTTAGGGAAGATCCTCAACTGAAGGAGGAAAATCCTCAACTTCCCCAAGGATATCTCAAGTGGTTAAAGCCTCTCCAAGGCTATATAAGCAAGCTTTCTAATGGTGAAAGGGGACTGCAAAATGGAGAATCACACCAAACTTATGATCTTATAAGTGGTGCTGGAACATAGATATTTTGGAAGCAAGAGACCTATGATCTCATAGGGAACAATCAGTGAAGCTATCAACATTCAGATCATGTATCTTTTGAGCAAGGGGTAGACAAGGAGGACTTGGCAGAGCTGCTGCAATTCATATATGGCTGTAAGCAATGTTTTGTCCTCATTAATATAATTTGCTTGGCCTGTTTCTTTCTAGTTTGTGTATGATCTTACATGAACTTATCATTGATAGATAGATTTGTTTTCAAGCTAATATCAATAGAGTAGGAAGAGGTCGTACTTTGTTTGTCTACAGGACTTGGTGAGGAGCGAAACATTGGAGCTCAACTCGGAGCGTGCAGGGACAAACATCGATAAAAAGGTACCTCTATTCTCCTTCCTTCTCATGTATTAGTTTGTATAGATTTGAAAGGAAGTCAGTGTCCACGTTAAGCACTTTCTGTCTTAGAGTTAAGGGTCTAGCTCTTTGAGGCAATCTACCTGTCCGCAGGGAGATTTTCCTACAACAAGGACAACCATTAGATCCAGGAGAGTATTGGCAGAGCATAGAGGAATTTTGTTGGTGTGCGCGCAATGTGGGTATGTGCTGACGCACAATAATTTAATTAATGGTGTGCGCGTAGTACTGGTGCGCGGTCGGGGTGTACTAAACTTTGGGATGGTGCAGCACGTATAGTGCAATGCACGCAGAATATTAGAGCGCAACACAAAAATTGTGTGTAACAGGTGTTAGTGCATGAACCAAAATTGTCCGCAATGAATATTGGCATGCGACACAAAAGCAGTGTGCACCAGTGATTGGCGCAACAAAGAAGTGATCGACATTGGTTAAAGATGCGTGGAGCATGCAATACCTTATGGTGTTGCTGCATAGGATAAATATGGGTGTAAATTTTCAAAGTTGTGCACGAGAATTCGTTTGGATGGTCTACAACAACAAAAAACTAGTGAATTTCTGCGACATTTTATACTGTTTGAAGGTCATCTTTTTTCAACGTGTTTTTGAGGCCCTAAACAACGTTTTTAGCTACTCAAAAACCCCGAGAACAATGTTTACCAAGGCACACTCTGTCTCTGCAACCCAAATGAAAGAGCTTAGAGAGAGATTTCTATTGGTGTAAACCGTTTGTCATATAGAGCTTTTATGAGGAAATCACAGGACAAACAATGGAGGGTAAATTTTAAGACCTAAGTAACTTTGAAAGGCCATAACTTTCTGCTGAAGACTTAGAATTGAGCATGGAAGCAGGCATTGGAAAGGCATTGGACAGTAGGATATAATTATTCACCCAGAAAATTGATCTAGGCAGTCAATTTTTCAGGAAATCAAAAGAAAGAATTATGATATATTATTGAACCAGAATGGTTCATATTTTTCATGAAATTGATGAGTCAGTTAACCTGACAAAATTTTGTTGGTTGCACATTTTGCGGAGTTAACAACAACTAGATCATATCAGCATCAACATAGAGTGCAGAGGAATGGAAGATACACAGAGGGCTTACGTCTAGGAAGATGAGATCGGAGGGATGGATGTCCGTATGGGCATTGAAGGAACAGACTCCAATGGACATGGAGAAAGAAAGGATGAAAACATGAATATGGTAGAGACCGTTACAAATTTACAAATGGATGTCCAAAGCCATAAAGCTAATAATGAAAGGCTTATGAAAGCCAAGGAGCAACAGGAGGACTTCAACATGAATTATGATATATTATTGAACTAGAATGGTTCATATTTTTCATGAAATTGATGAGTCAGTTAACCTGACAAAATTTTGTTGGTTGCACATTTTGCGGAGTTAACAACAACTAGATCATATCAGCATCAACATAGAGTGCAAAGGAATGGAAGATACACAGAGGGCTTACGTCTAGGAAGATGAGATCGGAGGGATGGATGTCCGTATGGGCATTGAAGGAACAGACTCCAATGGACATGGAGAAAGAAAGGATGAAAACATGAATATGGTAGAGACCGTTACAAATTTACAAATGGATGTCCAAAGCCATAAAGCTAATAATGAAAGGCTTATGAAAGCCAAGGAGCAACAGGAGGACTTCAACATGAATTTAATGCAGAGCTTGAACATAATAGAAAATAAATTGGACAAGGAGAGTGGCACAAGCAAATCAAGAAGTCACATGTCTCCCGTTGAGAAAAGAAGAACAAGAAGTGTTAGTAGACATCACCATCACTCCATGAGGCATTCCAATAGGAGAGCACACAACAACTCAAGTCCATCCCATGTTAGGAAGCATAAGAGGTCTAGGGTGGATGAGCTACGAGGAGAAATGAACAAAATCAAACCTCATACATTTGATGGTGAGCACAAGAAGGATGAAGATGCAGAGACATGGTGATTGGGCATGAGAAAATGTTTTCAATTGCATAATTATTCTTTTCATGTAGAAGGAAGAATTGCCATCTATAAACTCAAGGAAAGACATCCATGTGGTGGGATCAACTTGTGCAGGTGCAACACATTAAAGAGAAAAATGTTACTTGGAAGGAATTCAATAAGTATTTAGAAAATAAATACTTGACTAAGAGATACTATGATAATAAAATGAAAGAGTTCTTTGAACTCAAACTTGGGAGTATGACCATAGATCAATATGAAAGAAGGTTTTTAGAACTACTGAAGTACGTTTCTTTCATAAATGATGAGACAGTTAAGATTCAAAGGTATTTGACTGGATTGCCATCATTCATCAGTGATAAAATACAATATGATGATCCCAAAACTTTGGAGGAGACCATAAGACGAGCTAAATGCCTATATGATCAACAAAAAGCAAGGCTAACTTCCCAAAAAGCTTGGGAAGACAAAATGAAATTCAAGATGGATCAGAGGAATAAGGGGACTAAGCCACCATTCTTAAAAAATAATCCTCTGATACAACCAACTTCTAGAGAAACACGAATGATGGAGACAAAGTGTCAAAGGCCAAGGCAACCACCTATTCAATGTTGGGGTTCTAAAGGAGATCATATGTATAGAAATTGTCCTCACAGAGGTGAAAAAGTGAGAATTGGTCACAATGTACAACAAGATGAAACAGTGGAGCACATGGGAAGGAATGTACCAAGGATCTATGTAGCCCTGGACAATAAGCAAGCATAGTATCAGTCACATATGATTGAAGTGGAAGGTATGATCAACAACCAAACCATTGCTATTTTAATTGATTCGGGAGCTAGTCATAGTTATATAGATCCTAATAGGGTGGAAAGTTTGCATTTGCCAAGAAGCAAGCATGGAAAATCTTGGTTGGTGCAACTGACTATCAGAACCAAAAGAAATGTTAATGATATGGTTAAATCATGTCCTATGGATTGGAATGGACTGAACACTAGGGCAGATTTAAACATCTTGCCTTTAGGTTCCTATGATTGTCTAATTGGGATGGATTGGTTGGACCAACATCATGTTATCCTAGAATGTCATAACAAGGCATTTACTTGCTTGGATGAGGAAGAGAACCTAAGGATAGTGCATGGAATTCCCAGGGCAGTAATTGTCAGAGAAATTTCAGCATTGCAATTGAAGAAATGTTACAGAAAATGATGTCAAATATTTGCAGATCATATGGAGGAAACACCTAAAGATAGAGTGTCAAATATTGAAATTTATGCAGTCCTAAAAGAGTCTGAAGAGGTATTTAAGGAAATACCATGATTACCCCCTAAAAGAGACATTGATTTCTCCATAAATTTCATGCTTGGAGCAACTCCAGTATCCAAGACTCCCTACAGGATGAGTACACCAGAATTGAAGGAGTTGCAAATGCAACTTGAAGAGATCCTGAAGAAGGGGTGTATATGCCCAAGTGTGTTACCTTGGGGTGCCCCAGTTTTATTTGTGAAGAAGAGGGATGGAACATTGAGACTTTTCATTGACTTCAGGTAGTTGAACAAGATAATTGTGAAGAATAAGTATCATTTGCCAAGGATCGATGACCTCTTTGATCAGTTGAAAGATGAATTTTTTTTCAATAAGATTGATCTTAGGCCATAATATCATCAAGTAAGAATTAAAGGATAAGACATCAACAAGATTGCTTTCAGAACAAGGTATGGTCATTATGAGTTCACAGTGGTGTAATTTGGGTTATCAAATGCACCAGTTGTCTTCATGTGTTTAATGAATGGTATTTTCAGAGAATACTTAAGATAAGTTTGTCATTGTATTTTTAGATGAAATTCTTATATATTCTAAGTCGGAGGAAGAGCATGCACAACACTTGAGGATGGTATTACAAGTATTAAGAGAGCATCAGTTGTTCACCAAGTTGAGCAAGTGCTCATTTTATCGGAAGCAAATTCATTATTTAGGGCATAACATTTCAAAGGAAGGGAAAGCAATGGATCCTGAGAAGATAAAAGCCATTAGAGGATGGTCAACGCCAAAGAATGTGACAGAGATCAGATTATTCATGGGCCTTGCAGGCTACGATAGGAGATTTATTGAAGGATTCTCAAAGATTGCACACCCAAACACTTCCTTGCAAAAGAAGGGTGTGAAGTTTCAGTGGACATTGAATTGTGAAAAGAGTTTCCAACACTTGAAGCAATTATTAACAAGTGCTCCAATACCAAGGATTGTAGATCCAAATGAAGACTTCATTATATGCACAGATGCATGTAAAGAAGGACTTGGTGGAGTCCTCAATCAAAATGGGTTTGTTGTATGTTATGAATCAAGGAAGTTGAAGGAGCATAAAAGGCACTATGCCACTCATGATTTGGAGTTGGCAGCCATAGTGCATGCCTTGAGGAAGTGGAGGCACTACCTCATAGGGAAAAGGTTTGAGCTGAGGACAAACCATAATGGTCTGAAATATTTATTTGATCAACCAACTCTAAATGCTAGGCAAAGCAAGTGGTTAGAATTTCTTAGTGAATATGACTTTGATATAAAGCATATCAAAGGGAAAGAGAACAAAGTGGTTGATACACTCAACATAAGAGTGCATGAGTTGCATGCTACATCCATAAGCATGTACCAATCATTTGAAAGACAGAATCATAGAGGCTACAAAATCAGATTTGCAATACAAGGAATTAGTGGCAAAATTACAACAAGGTATTTTGCAGCAGAAAATCGAAGACTATAAGCTAGAAAATGATGAAATTCTCGTGTACAGGGGCATAGTTTATGTACCAAATTCCCAGGAACTGAAAAATCTGATATTGAGAGAAATGCATAATGCACCTTATGTTGCGCACCCAGGTTACCAGAAAACTATTGCAATTGTCAAGAGACAATATTATTGGCCAGGAATGAAGAAGGAAGTTGTTGATTTTATTGCCAAATGTTTGGAGTGTCAAAAGGTAAAGGCTGAGCATAGACACCCAACTGGTTTGCTACAACCATTACCCATTCCTTAGTGGAAATGGGAAGTTGTAACAATGGATTTCATCATCAAACTACCCAGAATAAACAAGCAACATGATTCTATCATGCTAGTGGTAGATAAGCTTACTAAAGTTGCCCATTTTATTCCAATAAAGCTCACTCACAAGGCATCCAACATTGTTGATGTTTACATGAGAGAAATTGATCGATTACATGGTATATCCAAGACAATTGTGTCTAACAGAGATCCAAAATTTACATCAAAATTTTGGAAAGGATTATTTAAGGGATTTGGAACAAATTTGAATTTTAGTACAACTTATCATCCATCATCACATGGACAAACTGAGAGGGTGAATCAAGTGATTGAGGATATGTTGAGGATGTATGTAATGGATAAACCATCAAAATGGGAAGTCTACCTACACTCTGTAGAGTTTGCTTATAACAATGGATACCAAACATCTCTAAAGATGAGCCCATTTGAGGCACTTTATGGCAGAAGGTGCAACACACTGGTAATCTGGGACAACCCAACAGATAGAGCAGTAGTTGAGCCAGAATTACTAAAAAAAATGGAAGAGAAAAAGTTGAAAATAAAACAAAATTTAAAGGCTACCCAAGACAGGAAGAAAAGCTAAGCTGACAAGGGCAGAAATCACAGGGAATTTAAAGTGGGGGACCATGTATTTTTGAAAGTGAAGGCCAACAAAAGTTCCCTGAAATTGGGAAACTATTCAAAGTTGGAAACTCGCTATTATGGGCCGTTTGAAATCCTAGAGAGGATTGGGCCTGTAGCATACACACTTGCCTTGCCTACATCAATGACCATTCATAATGTATTTCATGTATCATTGCTTAAGAAATATATAGCTGATGTTAATCATGTTATTGATTGGAATGTGATTCAGGTGGAGAAAGAAGGCGCTTTCCAATTACATCTGGTACGCATTCTGGACCGGAAAATCAAACAGCTTCGGAATCGATCCACAAAGCTTGTAAAGGTCCAATGGACCTGGTACGGTCCTGTTGATGCAACTTGGGAGCATGAAGATGCTATGCAGGCAGAATACCCACATATTTTTGAGGATTTTTGAAATTTTGGTTGTATATGTGTATATATTGCACCGAGGACAATGCATAAATAAGGGGAGGGGAATGTAATACCCCCAGGTTGAACCCCAACTGTAAATGTAAATGCAAATGTACTTAAGCTGGTGAATTGTTTGATATCATTTTGCATGCACCTTCCATGGTATAGTGTGCACATGTATTGTGCACTAAAATGATGAAGTGTGCACATTCCAGGATACCAAGCGCAACAAACTTAAGTGCACGTGATTTTGAGGCCAGAGAGCCTTTATGTATATGTTGTGTTTTATAGGTTGGTGAGCCAGTTATTATAAGTTAGGAGGCTTATGTGTTGAATTAGGCCGAAGAGCCTATATGCCAAAGGCCAGTGAGCCTATTTTTGTAGATGTCTTATTATTAATATAATACATCGTTGTGTGTAGATTGACCACGATAAAAGAGTGTGGGGGACTAAACTCCACTAGTTAGGGAAAGGGGGCTAAAAGTTAAGGATAAGGGACTAAGCTAGGGAGCTTAAGCCAAAAAGGGATATTATATTAATATTCCTTAAAGTATAAAGTATGGATAATTATTTTATCCTAAGTTCTAAGGATGGAGACAAGTGGGCCAAAGTGGTTCTCAACATGACAAGTGTCAAGTTGGGAACATGCATACATATAGTTGGGACTTAGTTTATTTTCCCAGGATTCCATGATCATTCACTCACTCATTCGATTGTCCTCCATACCTTCCTATACCCATACCTGTATCTAGTTAGCTTAGGAGCTGGACTGAAGAGGCGAGTTGTCAGGCCCATGAGAAATTCTCTCTAGGTGAGAGAATTGTTGGGAATTGATTTCCTGAAGGTGCCAAACTACAACTACAAGGCTCTGAGACTTCCTGTCTGGCCTGTTGCTAAAGCCCAGAAAGGAAGCGAGGCAGCCGAAGGACTATTGAGCAAAAAATGGGCACACTTCCTGAGGTGGGACAGGAACGTGGGGAATGAGGGATTGTAGGATGTTAGTTTGAGTTGGCACCAGTGACAGAGTTTTTCTTGTTGTCTGAGATACATCAGCCTGGTTAGGAATCACTTTACCAGGGTGGAGTTTAGTCCCAACTCAGGGGTGACCCACTATTGAGAGCGATGAGCAGCGTAGTCTAACGCTGGAAGTTTCGTGGAAGGTCTGGATGCAGTTGGTGATATTCTTACCAAGATAAGTGTCATTTGTGTATTAAATTACATGGTGCATTATTATTTATGTGTTTATTTTTATGGGTTTTCCCTGTGTGTGTTGCATGTGTATTTTTATTATTGTTCTTTGTGAATCTGTGCAGTTGCATAATCTATTTGTCTGTTTTAAGTTATATATATAAAGTTCCGCACAATTTTCTGTGTGTATATGTTTTAATTTGTATATAGTTCAAAAATTGTTACGTGGCATATCCTAGTTGGATGTTGGGGATGCTACATTTCAGATCGTGACCAAAACTTGTTACGTGAGCTTTATCTTTTTAACTTTATGCTACATGATCAACTTCATTGGAACCCTAATCCTTTTGTAGGGGACATCCAACTAAAGTTTTTTCCTCTTTCATCCATGTTCTTATTCAATGTAAGGAGGTAAATGAGTTTTACACTCAAGCAGAGTTTAACTCAAATCTAATGGTTAGAGAAGAATATTGTATCCTTGCTACTGTTTTGCAAGATTATCAAGCATTATTCTAAGACCCTGGAGATTCTTTGTGCATCATAATACATAGGCAATATGCCATTACATATTATCAGAGAATTGCACACATGCATTCTTTGCAAGCCCTTTTAACCTCGTATGATATTTGGAAAACTCTTCCCAATGCTTTGAGGAATATGATTCCTACATTATATCCTCACTTTGAATTGGCTCTATCTAGAGCTGCATTCTATGTCAACTCAGTGAAAAGGCGTGATAATTGATGGATTCGACTCAAGGTTTAACCACCCACTCATTTTATGCTCTATCTAACAATACCAAGCTCAGTTTCATTGGAACAATGTGCAAGAAATTGCACATTGGAGATAGGTTGATAGAATTTTGGCATTCTACACTGAGATAGAATTTGGTCATCCAATATACAACTGGACAACTTTGCATCTTGGAGTTCCAGAAGAGGAACATGACAGTGCACGAGGTCATGCAAATATTTAGGAAATGGGGAATAATGATACCTTGAAATGATATAATTTTTGCCTCTATAATTAATGGTTTTGATGATCTTTTGTCTCAAATAGAGACCCTTTTTTTATCTTCATAGTATCATTTTCCATTTACCCTAACTATAATCCCCCAAAAAGGTATATATGGATTATGTTTTCAAATCTTTTTTGTTTATATTATGAATTTTAGAGTACGGATGTAGGAATTAGTTAAAAGTCGAATAAATATAGTTAACAAGATAAGAGGATCAAACAATGGACTTAGAAACTCATCATAATGGTTACAAGAGGATCAATGATGTCATTACCAAAGGAAAAACCATAATATCTCAGATTAGGCGCGCGAATGAACACAACACATGCCCAGGGGAGCGAATCAAGGGAAGTTTTGAATTTCCATGAGCCTCATTCATTTGCTACTAGGAATCCAGACCATGGAAATCGTTGGCGATTACCATTTTGGCATCTAAGCCTACAGATTTCCTCTGAAAGCACATCATATTTCATCTTTGTAATAAACAATTTAGTTACTTTTCCATGGTTTTAGGGTTTTTATAAACGATTCAATTTTGAAATAGTTATGAACAGATTCCAATATGAAACTATATATACAACATTGCTCTCGCATTTGAGGAGATATAGAATGGAATGAACAACTTGTAAAATTTCCAGTCTTTAAGTAATACATACAATCTACCTTTTGTTTCTATGAATCATTGTTTAAGAGTGTTGCAGTTGAGTGTTGTGTGTGCGTGTGCGTGCTGGATCTTTTGAAGGAGGGCCCACTTCAAGAGGTACAAAGCCAAAATTGTTGTAGATAATTTTGCCCATACTTTTGTTTCAGTTGACTGTGTGTCAAGTTGTAATGCTCTTTTACTTTTGTTCATAATTTTATTCTTCACATGGGTTTCATTGCTATCATATTAGTTTTACAACTTTTTATGTATGCATGGAATGCAATTATTTTCAAGTTTGATTTTATGATGAAATGTTTGTAAAATTGTGTTTCACAAAACAAAGTATACGAGGGAACAAGTTTGTATCCCAAAGTAAAGTGTGGTTATTGACTAGCAAACTTGCCACTAGTTATATACCCGGTAAATATTTGCAAGGCATATTGAAAAAAATATTATTATAAATATAATTAGTAGGTGGGATCCCCTGTAAGAAAAATGAAGAGTTATTTCCAATTATGCCTAAAATTATTAGCATGTACATGTTTATCTTTCAAAAGACATGATGATTTACACCAGCGTTTTTCATGACATCAATAATATTTTCACTCCTTCAGTTTGATTATAAAGTCAGCTTCGTCACTTGGTTGCAAATGAAAAGTTAAGGCTGTGCTCATAAAGTTTAAAGAGTTTGTGGCATTGCACACATCCATACAAAGAAGGGTCTCATTACAGTTTCAATGGGTCACTTTGGTCATTATAACCACAAGTGATATTGTTCAACATGTAAAAAAGTTTGTGTATATAACATATGTTCAAAGGTGGTTTTAAACTTTATATTACAAATACTATGTCATATGATATGTGTAAAGGATGGAGGATCTAATTTCATATAATGTATGGTAACTTTGGTTTCTATGATATGATACATGGTTTTGGGCTACCATTCGAGCTTTGGTACATGGTAGGTGCTCGAATCGATAGATATGAATATATTGCATATGGGATATGTTATAAATGCAATTTTAAATGATGAATATGACATGACTAAACCCTAATCACTTATTTGAGCCATGATTTGGTTATAATGAATTGATAATTGTGAGTTGGTGGGTTCCCCTGCATACATGGCACTTGTTTTGGTCTGCGATTGACTGCCATTTCACTTGTTTTGAAGTGGAAATATGACCTGGTAGAGGGTTTGTTGCATATGTTAATAGACACGACGTTATAGCTGCTCATGCATTCGATTCACACAAACGTGGGCATTGATGCCCATATTCTGTGTATACCACCCTCAATTTTGAGTTTTGGCCATTTCATATTTCATTTGGGCCGTTGGAGAAGTGTTGTAGCAACAATCTCGTAAACAAGATCGACTCCGGTGGTTGCATAACTGTTACACCAATTTAATTATTTATAGCGCCTAGACAAAGGTATGCACACACCAGCTCGTTTATTAATCAAATATAGATGTTTTTGCAATTATAATTTAAAGTTTTTGCTATGTGTGGACTAGTTTCAAACATGTATCTCCCTTCCCTTCTTCTTTCATCCAGAGTGTCAAATAATTTTGATGGTTCTCCTTCATGCTACATGCATTCACACATTCACTTTCCATTATGTCAAAAAGAAAATAATGTCATTGTTGTTTGCTTAGATGGAGACATAGGTTTGAGTTTTGACTTAATTCTTTTTGTTGTCCACAACATAATGGATATGTTGATAAAGTTTGTCTTGGGTACCTTTGTATGTGTTTGCTTTGTTCCACGGTTCAAACCCATATACATTCATCAAGCCCAATGCTTTATCAATCTAGGTTTTATTGAAATTTATAGCCATGGACTCTGTTAGTCATATGCATACCTATATCCTCAGTCAACTTTGGAGTTATACGGGTTCATGGTTTTGTGCTCTATTAGCTAAGTTTGGAATCGTGATTTTAGAAAGAATATTGGTGAATAATGGTTATCTTTGAGTTTTAAGTTATGGGCAATATAAATAATGTTTGATAAGCTTGACTTGATGGTTCTCGAACTCTCGTCCTAATAATAAATGTACATACAAAGATATTTTAGTTCATAGGTTTTGACTCTAAAAGTCAATATTGTATGCTGGGTTGAAAGTTCATTTCATTTGTGCATAATTTAAAATTCAAAGGGACTCATTTATCTTATGCTTAGACTTTTAAAAATACTGATTATTTTGTTGTTGGGTCCAAAATGCTTGTCACCATGCATGTTCCATGGTAAATTTGGCTGATTGGTTTTGAGAAGGTCATTACGTCAAGCATGAGTTCAGTCTCAGTTTCAATTGTTGAGTCCATTTATGCACAAAACTATATTATCTACCTACTCGATTTGGATCCAAAATGGATAAGTATGTATTCCCCGATATCGAGTCTTTAAAAGTTATCACTCCTATTGCATACTAAATAGTTTGCGGATTAAAGGATGTGAATGTATATATTACAAATGATTGTTGAGATGATGCTATGCATGTTCAAAATATTGAAGACGAGCTTCAATTGTATATTGGATAAGAGTTTATTATTACATGGAATCTGGTTTTAAATTACAAACACTATTTTGGAGAAAAAAATATTTTCTATACTCAACATTCATATAAGCTAATAAGATATGAAGACCTCTATTTTGACTATATGGGTTGAAAGTTGAAGACATTTGATTGTGGTCAAAGATATAAGGATTAAAATAACTTTATTTGTTTTCTTTTATACATGCGGGACCAAACCCCCTCATTATTTCACTTTCCATGAATTATTCCACAAAATCCCAAAATCACACATGATTTAATTTTGTATTATTCTCCCTTTGTCGTATAAATTGAAAATGATTTTAAAGGAAACGTTTTGGTAGCACGAGATATATGGCTTGATTATTGATTGGTATAATGGACAACATGTTAGCATATTGATAGAGAATCATATTTGGATTATGAGAATGTACCATACATTCTTGTCATCTATTTTCATTTTACATACATTACAAATCCCCTCATCTCTCCCAATTTCATTATGTTTCCTATGTTCTAAAGTAAATACTGAATGCCAATTAAGGAGAGGTAAGTAATGCACATTACAGAGTAATGAATAAAGGCAGAAACTGACTGCTTATTCTTTGGATTTCCTTTTTCCTCATATTCCCTTGGCTGTTTGCATGTTTGATTGCTTGATAACTCAGATCCACTTTCAAATTATATTTTATGCAAAGATTGTAACTGATGATTTACTTGTTGTTAGTTGTATATACTAATCTAGTCTTCATGAATATCTAGATGAGTTTCTTCAGCAGAGGCAGTTATAGCAGAGGAAACATAGATAACCAAGGAAATAGAGGAAATTGGAACATAGGACAAAATGTTGGTTGGCAAAGGGATAGAAACAAAAGGCTAAGGTTTTCTATCCACTTCGATGTTGATTATGAGGAGTTTAACCAATCCCTACAATATGGTTTTCTAAACTTAGTTGGCCAAGGACATTTTCAGCCTCCTCCACCACTCATCAGACCTCCTTTGCAGCCCCACCCTAGCATTGCTAGTATTCATGTGCAACCTCATGTGTCTATGCAGCTTGAGCCTCAAGCTAACGATGGTTGGAATCTTGTGATTCCCAATTCTCCAACTCGTTTTATTGGCTGGCCCACTATTTCATTACCATTGCCTCCACTTTTTCCCTAATGTTCAACATAACCACAATTTCAATGGTTTGTTGGCTCTCTAATTTGTGCCAACCTTGTTTTGCAGTGTACATTGGCAATGTGGGAATTATAGCTAGCACATCTTGTTGTTTTCTTAAGTATTGGGGTGGTTTTGTCTACCCCAGGAGCCAAGAGCTCC
>ML785030.1:1258013-1274010 GCA_009831015.1 Picea engelmannii | reverse complement strand
CCACTTCCTTAACAAAGGGCCATTTACTTAAAAAAATAAAATATAAATCCATCTCAGTAGTTGTCAGTTTGATAGGATTCTATTAAGCAATTTTGTTATGATAAGTCAAACTAAGGGTCAGGAGACCTCGATGTCAACACTAGTCCCCTCTCATCAATTCTTAACTACAAATTGCACTAATACAGGAAGACATTGCTTTGTAATTTTATGGTAAGCACATAAATATATCAATCCCCATCTTTTTACAATGGCACGTTTAATGGATAATTACCTTTTCACCCTTTAGAATTAGTGGTTCTATTTTCTAATTGGCTGTCAATAAAAGCTAATCTTGCACACACACTATGCAAGCTGCAGTTCAAACAAGGGGTTGTTAGCTGACTGAGGGATGAAGACCTCGATTACCTAGGCAGCTTGTCTTACTGTTATTCTCTTTTTTGTTGTGATGCAGATATATGATGAGAGTGAAAGTAACCAAGGCCATCAGGATGGAAAGATTCTATCACCTAGAGTGGGACAGCCTCATAAACTAACACAAGCAGAAAATAATACAGGAGTTCATATGTTTGGCCCTACTGAATACAATTTCTCAATGTTAAATATAGAGGATAATGAATATGTAACCATCCAAGGCAGTTCTATGGAAGGCATTTCAAACTCAGTTTCACCAAATATGCACAGTGTTGTGGTTGGTAATGCGGCTACAAAGGTAACAAGTGATGTGAACAGAGATCATGAAATGCAGAAGGAAAATGCTTTGGAAGAAGTCAATATTAAAAATGAACATTTGACAGATCCAGGCTTTGTATTTCAACAAACAAAGTTAGATAACTTTCAGCTAAATTGCGCTAATGGATTTAATGAAGCATCTGACAGACATGTTGGTCACGAGAGTAAGAAGCAAAAGGCAAAATTTAGAAGAGGTTAGCTCGTATTCTTTTGTGCTCTTGATTTTCGTCTTTGAAACATGGGTTTGTGAATATTGGGCTTTCAATTCAAACACAAATACTGAACACTTGCCTCTAATACAACATTGTAGTTTTCTTCGGTGTTTTTTTTATGAACCCTTCCTGACATATTCATCTAATGCCATGGTATACAAATGGAACGATTGCCATAATATCAGTTCAGAAGTGAAACATGTTTAGAAGACGTGCTCCATCTGCGTGCTTCTGTTATTTATTTATTTCTGCAGCATTTTGTCATTTATGTCTCACAAAACAAACTGCAATACATAGATAACTATTTGCTCACCTGGAAAGTTGTGTAAGATGTTGAGCTGATGTTAGCCCCAAAATGATCAGTACTATGAATAATGTAGTTATGTACATATAATGAGAGTGATGATGTAATTAATGGGTCATGTAATTCTTGAGGTGATTTGTAACACCCTTTCATACTGTAACTCTCTGATACCATACTGTAACGCCCCCGTGCTGGGCTGTCATCCAACCCACTAGCCGGGCATACGCTACTTTGCGGAACAACATCATTTTATGCTTAATTAATAACATGCATTTAAAACAGGTTAAACACATTTAAAACTCAGAGTAACCATAATAATTACTGCTATTATAAATAATCCATGGCATTATCATTAATCCATATGCACAACAGAATACATGATAAATATAAATACACAGACATGCAAAACATATTTAAAACATCATCTGGTACTTATCTTTGAAACGGTGGTAATTCCACCAACCACGTGCAGGCCTTCCACGAACCTCCCAACTTTAGACCACACTGCTCATCAAGCTCAGCAGTGGGTCACCCCCGAGCTGGGACTAAGCTCCACCCCCAGGGCAAGGAATCCTAGGCTAGGCTGAGGTTACAGGGAAAACACACAGTCACAAGGAAGGATTCTCTCCCAGGAACCACTTATGCCCACTGCCCATAGACTCTCCTTTCCCACATGTCTGTTCCACCCTAGGAGTATACACCTTCTCTGTCACCTAGACAGTCCTTCGGCTGCTAACCTCCCTTGTCTTGGGTTTCAGCAACAGACCGGACCGGAAGTCTCCGAGCTCTGTGGCAGTTACAGGGTCCCTTCCAGGAGTTCTCTCCTTCCTCTGTGCACTCTTTCACCTGGAGAGAGTCGCTCACAGGCCCAACAACCTGTTCTTCCAACTTCAACAACCTCTCTCACATGGAGAGAGTGTTGTACAAACTGGCCAACAAGCCACACAGGATCAAACACTACACGTCCACCACAATCAACGGGAATCCAGACACGAACACCCCAGGGCAGCTATAGATAGGTGCAACAGCATAACCAGGCTTAGCAAGGACGAGACACTTCCGTTTTCTCAATCTGGCAACACGGGATAGACTCACACTCTGGATTCTCAGGGATGCGTGACGAGTTGTCCACGTAGGGGTCGATTCAGACTCCACGGTTTAGAACAGAGAAGGGGTGTATCGGCTTTCCAGAACAACCACAAACTTTTTCCCTAAATCAATACAGGCTTCTGGTTTAGGGAATGTACGGTTCAGAAGATGCATGAGGTCCCCTGCAGAGGTCGGACCGGTTCACGCTCAGACGGTTGGGTAGAATGGAGGAGGAACCCCCAACACGGCTCATCTCAGCCATTTTATTTGCATGTGCCTGGGTTGACACTTGTCACCCATGCAACTGCATGCGTTCCTTCCATTTGGAAGTTGCTTGTCCTTCCAAAAAGGACTTAGGATAAAACATATTATTCACATGTCTTTTGGAATAATATTAAAATATTATTCCCCAAGGACTTAAGCCCCTAGGCTCAACACTTAGCCCCTCTTCCCACCTTCCAGCCCCTAATCCCTTGCCCACTCTGTGGAAGCTTAGTCCCCCATCACTCATTCATCGTGGTCGGTCTGCACGCGACGGTGTTTATATTTTTATTAATAATGTGCATAGATACATGTACAAAATTAGGCTCTTGGCCTTCAACCCTTAGGGTCTCTGGCCTAACAATCACATAAGCCCACTAGCTTATATAAACTTGGCTCACCAGCCTATAAAACATATTTACAATTCATTTCATAAGCCAGATTTACAATGGGCCTTGGCCTTGGGGACATTACAATCCCCCTCCCCTTATTTCTGCACTGTCCTCAGTGCAACTTTACACTGTCTCTGCAAGCTTTTCAAAATTTTCAAAAAGATGCGGGTACTCTGCCTGCATAACATCTTCATGCTCCCATGTCGCGTCCTCGGGACTGTACCAGGTCCACTGGACCTTTACAAGCTCTATGGCTCGATTCCGGAGCTGTTTGCTTTTCCTGTCCAATATGCGCACATGATGCACTTGCAGGACACCTTCTGGTTCCACCTGAATCACATTCCAATCGATAACATGATTAGCATCAGGTATATATTTCTTAAGCAATGAAACATGAAACACATTATGTACAGTCATAGATGCAGGTAATGCAAGCATGTATGCAACTGGTCCAATCCTTTCCAGGATTTCAAACGGTCCACAAAATCTTGCTGCTAACTTGGCACAACTTCCTAGCTTCAGGGAACTCTTGTTAGTTTTCACTTTCAAGAAAACATGATCACCCACTTTGAATTCTCTGTGGGTTCTGTTCTTATTAGCATAACTTTTCTGCCTGTCCTGGGCAACTTTCAAATTCTGTTTAATTTTTATCATTTGGTCCTCCATCTCCTTGAGCAACTCTGGCCCAACTACTGCTCTGTCAGCTGGATTATCCCAACTCACTGGAGTGTTGCACATTCTTCCATAAAGTGCTTCAAATGGGCTCATCTTCAACGATGCATGATACCCATTATTGTAGGCGAATTCTACCAAATGCAGGTAATCTTCCCATCTTGATGGTTTGTCCATCACGTACATTCTCAGCATGTCCTCTATTACTCTGTTCACCCTCTCTATCTGTCCATCAGACTCAAGATGATAAGCTGTACTAAAGTTCAGATTCGTTCCAAATCCTTTGAACAATCCTTTCCAGAAATTCAAGGTGAATTTCGGGTCTCTATCAGACACAATCATTTTAGGAATTCCGTGCAAGCGTGCCACTTCTTTTAAGAAGATATCAACAACATGTGCTGCGTTGTGAGTGGTTTTCAGTGGAATAAAATGGGCAGCTTTTGTAAGCTTGTCCACAACAACCATGATCGAATTGTGCTGCTTGCTCGTTCTAGGCAATCCTGTAATAAAATCCATGGTCACCACTTCCCACCTCCATTCAGGAATGGGTAAAGGCTGCAGCAACCCTGCTGGGTGCTTATGCTCAGCTTTAACTTTTTGGCATTCCATACATTTGGCGATGTATTCAGCGATCTCTCTCTTCATACCCGACCAAAAGTAATGGCTTTTGACTGCTGCCACTGTCTTCTGATATCCAGGGTGTCCAACATAAGTCACGTTCTGCATTTCTTTTAGAATCGCAAGTTTCAATTTCTGGACATTGGGTATATACACTCTATTTTTATATAGAAGTATTCCATCAGCTCCCCAGATGTAATTTCCCTCTTTCTGTGGTCTCTCGCTCTGCTGTAGCTTTGCTACCAAGTCTCTGTACTGCAAATTTGCATTTGTAGCTTCCAAAATTCTATCTTTAATATCAGTCCTGTACATGCTAATGGTTGTAGCATGTAATTCATGCACCTTTTTGCTGAGTGCATCAACCACCTTGTTTTCCTTCCCTTTGATATGCTTGATATCAAAGTCGTATTCGCATAGAAACTCTAGCCATCTACTTTGTCTAGCGTTTAAAGTCGGCTGATCAAACAAATATTTCAGACCATTGTGGTCTGTTCTCAATTCGAATCTCCTTCCCATGAGGTAATGTCTCCATTTCCTCAGAGCGTGGACGATTGCTGCCAGCTCCAAATCGTGAGTGGCATAATTCTTTTCATGCTCTTTCAATTTCCTGGACTCATAACAGATTACAAATCCATCTTGGCTGAGAACTCCTCCCAACCCTTCCTTACACGCATCTATGCACACCACGAAATCTATATTTGGATTTGCAATCCTCAAGATTGGAGTGCTGGTTAACAACTGCTTCAATCGCTGGAAACTGTTCTCACACTCTTCAGTCCACTGAAACTTTTTCTCCTTCCTTTGCAAGGAAGTGATAGGATGAGCTATATTTGAGAACCCTGCTATAAACCTTCTGTAATAGCCTGCTAGACCCATAAAGGATCTGACTTCCGCCACATTTCTTGGCGCTGACCATTCTCGGATGGCCTCAACCTTCTTAGGATCCACAGTGATCCCTTCTTCCGAAATAATGTGTCCCAAGTAATGGATCTGCCTTTGGTAAAATGAGCATTTGCTCAATTTGGCATACAGTTGGTGCCCTCTCAACACTTGCAACACCAGTCTCAGGTGTTGTTCATGCTCTTCTTCTGACTTGGAATATACCAAGATGTCATCCAGGAAGACTATGACAAACTTGTCTAAATAGTCCTTGAATACACCATTCATCATGCACGTAAAAATAGCAGGTGCGTTTGACAGCCCAAACGGTACCACTGTGAATTCGTAATGACCATACCTTGTTCTAAAGGCGGTCTTGCTGATGTCCTCATCCTTTATTCTTACTTGGTGATATCCTGATCTGAGATCTATCTTTGAAAATATTTTCGCACCCTTCAACTGATCGAAAAGATCATTGATCCTCGGCAGAGGATACTTGTTCTTGACAGTTACCTTGTTCAACTGCCGGAAATCAATGCACAACCTCAACGTCCCATCCTTCTTCTTCACGAACAGGACCGGGGCACCCCAAGGTGACACGCTGGGACGAATATACCCCTTCTTTAGAAGCTCTTCAAGCTGCAATTGCAACCCTTTCAGCTCTGGCGTGCTCATTCTATAAGGAGCTTTTGACACTGGAGCTGCTCCAGGCATCAAATTTATAGAAAAATCGATGTCTCTCTTCGGAGGTAGTTCAGGTACCTCCTGAAATACATCTTCAAACTCTGTAAGTACTTCATGGTCTCCAATCTTTGGGACTTCATCCCTGGAGGCTTCTTCCACACGAGCTGCAAATAATTGACAGCCTTTTCTGTAGCACTTCTTCAGCTGCATTGCTGAGATTTCTCTAACCACCACAGCTCTGGGAATCCCTTGGATTGTTTTCCAATTCCTTTCCTCATCCAGGCATGTAAACTTCTTGTTATGACAGTCCAGAAGGGCATGGTGCTGCTCCAACTAGTCCATCCCAATTAAGCAGTCATAATAGCCTAAAGGCAGAATATTCAATTCAACCTTCGTGCTCAGTCCTTTCATGTCCACAGGACATGACTTCACCAACTCAACGACTTTCCTCTTGGTTCCTGTAGCAACTATGGTTAGCCCCTGAATCGATTAAAATAATAAATGGTCGGTTATTAATCATACCTTCCATTTCGATCATGTGCGATTGAAATTCTGCTTGCTTGTTGTCCAGGGCTGCGTAGATCCTTGGCATTCTGCTGCCCATATCCTCCATTGTTTCAGCTTGCTGAACATTATGGACAGTTCTTGCTTTGCCATTTTTATGGGGACAATCTCTGTATTTGTGGTTCCCTTTACAGCCCCAACACTGAATGGGCGTCTGTCTCTGCCTTTGTTCCCCCACTTCAGCCGTTCTCGGCTCTCTAAACGATAGATGTCTTTGAGGACTATTTCTGAAAAAGGGAGGTTTGTTTCCCTTCTGCCTCTGTTCCTTCTTAAATTTCCTCTGGTCATCCCAAGCCTTTCGAAAAGGAGGCTTTTCTCTTTGTTGTTCATATAAGCATTGAGCCCTTCTTATTGTTTCTTCCATAGTCTTAGGATCATCATACTGAATCTTGTCACCAATGGCAGGTGGCAATCCACTCAGATACCTCTGAATCTTGACAGCCTCATCTTTGATGAATGGAACATACTTCAGTAGTTCCAAGAAACTTCGTTTGTTTTCATCAATGGTCATGCTGCCTAGCTTGAGTTCGAAGAACTCCTTCATCTTTCTGTCATAGTATCTTTTAGTCAGGTATTTCTTCTCGAAATACCCCTTGAACTCCTTCCAAGTGATATCTTTCTCTCTAATGTGCTGCACCTGCACAAACTGATCCCACCACATGGATGCTTTTCCTTTTAGTTGATACATCGCAATTCTTCCTTCTGCATGAGAGGAATAATTCTACAGTTGGAAATATTTCCTCATGCCAAGCAACCATGTTTCAACATCTTCCTCCTTTTTATGTTCTCCATTGAACGTTGGAGACTTGATCTTATTCATCTCCCCTTTCAATTCATCCACTCCAGATCTTCGGTGCTTTCTGGTAGGAAATGGGCTTGAACTACTGTGTGCTTCCCTACTGGAATGCTTTGGGGAGTGACAATGATGTTTGCTACCACTCCTCAATCTTCTTTTTCTCTCAGGGGTCCTGCGACTCCCTGTTTTGCTTGTGTCACTCTCCTTTTCCAATTTCCTTTCTATTCTTTCCAGGCTCTTCAACATCTTTAAGTTGAATTCACCCTGCCTATCCCTGACTTTCATGAGCTTTCGGCTATCAGCTCGGCGAGCCTGGGCATCTCTCTGCAATCCTTCAATGATTTTCATTATATGTCCTTCCTTATCCAATTCTCTTCCGTGCCCATTGGAGTTCGATTCTTCGACTCCCAAGTTGACATCCCTTCCTACCCTTTCGTCCTCTGTTTCAGAGGCAATTTGCACCTCTTCCATTTCTATACTCGACTATCCTGATACTTGTTGAACTCTGCACACACAACGTGCAGTCCACCGAAGTTTGTCAGGCCTTAAACCCTTAATAAAAACCACAACATTCATTAACCAACATGAATAAGAAAACGTTTCAAATTCACTAAGTTTTCTGAGTCCTGCTTGTCTCCGCAAATTTTTGAGACTTCGGGACTTCGATTTTCGGGGTTTTTGTCCACAAGGATCCAACAGTTAAATCCTCGACAGTTCTTATGTCCTTCGAAAATTTCGGGATTTCGGAACTTCGGTGTTTCGGGTTTCGGGGTTTTTGGTCCCCGAAGGTTCTCACACTCGCTTCCCTCTTCAACTCCCGACTCCTGAACTTCCAACCTTTCTTCCCCTGGGCCCACAACACAGCTGTCGCTAGCCCCGGTAGGGATTTCGGGACTTGGCATTTCGGGTTTTCGGGTCTTCGGTACCCGGGAGTTCACGATGCAGTGACTCCCAACCCCATGTCACTCCAACTCTCGAATTTCGAAATTTTGATTTACTTTACTCTCCGGGCCCACAGCACAGCTGTCGCCCCTAACCACGGTGGTGCATGGTACGTTCAGGAGGGTCCATGTCACCTTCAATGACGCCATCGGGTCCCGCCTTTCTCGCTTGTCTTCTCGACTCACTGGCACGTGGTACACATCCATGTGTCCATGTCCATTCCAAGGCAATCCAACGGTTAGACTTCTCTCAGATCTACGGCGTAGATCTTTTCGGCGTTTCAGGGTTTCGGGCATCGAGAGTTCGTGCATTCACACATCTCGAACTTCCGTTTGCCGAAATTCCGAAATTACTGTCTACTCTCCCACTTGATCAAATGGCCAAGTTCCTCTCTTACGATCTACGGTGTAGATCGTTTCGGAATTTCGAGTTTCGTGACTTGCGAAAACAAGGTTCTTCCCCTTTGGTTTACCGGGTGCTGAAACGTCGTCCGGTAGACACGTGCCCCCTCGATGGACGGTCCTGACGAATTTGGGATTTCGCGTATCGTGATTTCCACGTTCCTGTGCAACTCGAAAGGGTTTTTAAACCTTGCGCACGTTTTCCAGATCTGACGGTCACGAGGGTTCTCCTTTTCCCCGAACAGATCCTACGGCTCCAACACTTCTGGTGTGGAGTCCTCTCTCCCTGTGGCCAGATGCCACCCCGGTTGCGGTTTCATAACACCGCTACACCTCCTGAGCTTTGTAATACGGTCAAGTAACTCCTTGACACTCAGGAGTATTCAAAGGTCCGAAATTGGTCCTCCAGACACAACTTCTCCTCCAACCCTCGGTCCAAAGACCACTCAACTGGCCCATCTAGGCTCAGCGTCGAAACCTTGGCTCTGATACCAAACTGTAACACCCTTTCATACTGTAACGCTCTGATACCATACTGTAACGCTCCCGTGCCGGGCCGTCATCCAACCCACTAGCCGGGCAGACGCTACTTTGTGGAACAACATCATTTTATGCTTAATTAATAACATGCATTTAAAACAGGTTAAACACATTTAAAACTCAGAGTAACCATAAGAATTACTGCTATTATAAATAATCCACGGCATTATCATTAATCCATATGCACAGCAGAATACATGATAAATACAAATACACAGACATGCAAAACATATTTAAAACATCATCTGGTACTTATCTTTGAAACGGTGGTAATTCCACCAACCACGTGCAGGCCTTCCACGAACCTCTCAGCCTTAGACTACACTGCTCATCAAGCTCAGCAGTGGGTCACCCCCGAGCTGGGACTAAGCTCCATCTCCAAGGCAAGGAATCCTAGGCTAGGTTGAGGTTACAGGGAAAACACACAGTCACAAGGAAGGATTCTCTCCCAGGAACCACTTATGCCCATTGCCCATAGACTTTCATTCCCCACATGTCTGTTCCACCCCAGGAGTATACAACTTCTCTGTCACCTAGACAGTCCTTCAGCTGCTAACCTCCCTTGCCTTGGGTTTCAGCAACAGACCGGACCGGAAGTCTCCGAGCTCTGTGGCAGCTACAGGGTCCCTTCCAGGAGTTCTCTCCTTCCTCTGCGCACTCTCTCACCTGGAGAGAGTCGCTCACAGGCCCAACAACCTGTTCTTCCAACTTCAACCACCTCTCTCACCTAGAGAGAGTGTTGTACAAACTGGCCAACAAGCCACACAGGATCAAACACTACACGTCGACCACAGTCAACGGGAATCCAGATACGAACACCCCAGGGCAGCTATAGATAGGTGCAACAGCATAACCAGGCTTAGCAGGGACGGGACACTTCCGTTTTCTCAATCTGACAACACGAGATAGACTCACACTCTGGATTCTCAGGGATGTGTGACGAGTTGTCCACGCAGGGGTCGATTTAAACTCCACGGTTTAGAACAGAGAAGGGGTGTACCGACTTTTTAGAACAACCACAGAATTTTTCCTGAAATCAACATAGGCTTCTGGTTCAGGGGATGTACGGTTCAGAGGATGCACGATGTCCCCTGCAGAGGTCGGACCGGTTCACGCTCAGACGGTCGGGTAGAATGGAGGAGGAACCCCCAACACGACTCATCTCAGCCATTTTATTTGCATGCGCCTGGGTTGACACTTGTCACCCATGCAACTGCATGCGTTCCTTCCATTTGGAAGTTGCTTGTCCTTCCAAAAATGACTTAGGATAAAACATATTATTCACATGTCTTTTGGAATAATATTAAAATATTATTCCCCAAGGACTTAAGCCCCTAGGCTCAACACTTAGCCCCTCTTCCCACCTTCCAGCCCCTAATCCCTTGCCCACTCTGTGGAAGCTTAGTCCCCCATCACTCATTCATCGTGGTCAGTCTGCACGCGACGATGTTTATATTTTTATTAATAATGTGCATAGATACATGTACAAAATCAGGCTCTTGGCCTTCAACCCTTAGGCTCTCTGGCCTAACAATCACATAAGCCCACCAACTTATATAAACTTGGCTCACCAGCCTATAAAACATATTTACAATTCATTTCATAAGCCAGATTTACAATGGGGCTCGGCCTTGGGGACATTACATGATCAATGCATATGCCATCTATGTGGCATTAGGGTACATTGTACATATGTGCCTTATGTGTGCTCGTGTTATGTATGTTGGTGAATCGTTGCACTCCCAACATAAAATCATTGTGTGTTGCCTAATGTGTATAAAGAGGTCCTTTAAATATTGAATGTATCACCACCACCACCATGTATACATATGAACATTGTGATAAGTGCATTTTCGAGCATTAATTTGTGTTCACGTGTATGAGTGAATTATAAATGTCATGTGCACATACACACATATTAACTATGTTCTTGTCTTTCCCAATCACACAACACGGGTGGAGAAAGTACGTTCAACATTTGGCGTTGCTTTCGGGAATTGAACTTGGGTCACCCACATGACAAGCAAGAATACCCATCACTATACTACAATTTTGGTTGTGACTTGAGGCTTCCGGTTAGGTTAGTGCGTGTTTGATGCATCTACCAAAGTGGCTTTTTCGGTTGAAGTATTCTTGGCTAAGTCACCTGACACGTCCAAAATGGGCCAAGTGTCTGTATCCGCGGTGTCCACGTGAAGACACGGTACGTTATGTGTCAGACACGTGATCAAGCCGTGTCATGAGTGCAAGACACGTCACCAAACCATGTCGGACACCTTCCTGAGGACGTGTTATGATTTTGAGACACGTGTCCTGTGTAAAGCATCCCGCGAGAGATTAAAAAGGGTTTTGTTTTGTGATTTTAGTTGTTCATTTGACTTTTGAAGAGCCTGTGATAGGTTTGTGGAGGAAGATTGACACCGTTTGCATCGATTGGAAGTCAGACTTCACCAACAGAGCTTGGATTGGGCATGAGGAGGAGAAGGATGGAGGACATGACAGTGGTAGTGATGTTGATTATGACATGGAGGAGGACTATTGACATTGACAGTGACTCTAATATCTATGAGATATGAGATTCCTACCTATTTTGTATCTAGATTCTACTCTATTTTGTATTTTGGAGTGGAATTCCCTCAGCATCTACGTAATACATTTTTATTTTGATGACTTATAGACTAAAATTAATGAGAAATCTGCAAATTGCTATTTAGTATTTATGGTTCATTCACATTACATGTAATTCTAAATTCTAATGTTACATGTATCATATCATTGTATAATTTGTATCATGTATCGGTATGTCTATGTTCTACGAGTATGATCTTTAGAGTTTGATTGATTTGTATAATGTATCTTTTTCGGAGTTCATGATGTATCACTGATCAATATCTTATATATATATATATATATATATATATATATCGGTATTGGATACTCGTATTCTCGTGTCTTGTGTCTTCGTGTCAGGTGAATTAGATTCTTGGTAGTGTCTCCTTGTTTTCTATAATATATGTTACATAATTCATCATTTTGCATTGTCTCGTCTTAATGGGTTTCGCCTCATGAATTGTTGGTATGATGAGGAATGTAAGTCCATTCACTGGAGGCTTCGTTTTTACTAGTGCACGACCTTTTTTCCATACTCTCCATGCGTTGAGATTATTTTTGTCTCCTTCGATGAAAGAAATGTGAGTTTCTTATATCTAGAGGACATGCGATCCTTTTCTTTGTCCCTCACTCCCCAAAGACATTTTGGCGAACCCTCTTCCCGAGGAAACCTCCCTCCTTTTGACATTAATCCCTACGATTGGGTCTCCTATGCTAGTTCCCTTTATGAAAAATTAAAACAACCTATTATCCAGGTCTCCTCCCTTGCCCCCTTTTGTCTGCTATTTTTCTTGGGGACATTCAGTCAACCATTTGGAAGCTTTGTGCTAGCAAAGCAACAAATTGTGAAGCATTAGATTGTGAAGGGCTTCAAGCTGAGTTTCTCAAATATGGTGTGGATTCACTTGCCTCTCCCATTGAAGATTTATTGGACGAGATTGTTTGCTTGAGGTTTCCTCTCTCTTGGTCTTAGCGCATAATCCATCCCATTCATAAGTTTGGGGATATCTCATATTTGAATAGCTACAAGACTATCATGATTGGACATACATTTGCCAAATTATATGCCACAGTATTGGACATGATGGATATCCCTCTCGATGCTTGATAGATCCAAGTTTAAGATGGGTCTAGGTTGGTTTGATGATTTGGAGGGGGTTGATTGTGTAGAAGATCCCATTGAAGATAACAAGGGTTCATGTGTTTTTCCCCTTGTTATTGCCCAAACTAGCAGCCTTTGTGAGGATGCTATTGGGAATAAGCACAACATGGGAAATGTACCACTGTCACCTTACCACAATCTCCCTTCACTTTAGGCGAGCTCCTTGAAGCCACGGGGGGTATCCCAATCCTTAGTAACAACATGTATAGTGCAAGTTACTTCCAACTACAAACCTCAATATATGTTAGATAGATCAGTGTCTTAGTAGCAAAATGTCGTAAGGGTATTCAAACAAAAGTTAGGGCAACGATTACTAGGATATAAAGAGAGTTAGGAGCTAATTATAAAAGTGTTGAGATTTGAAATAAATATGCTACATCAGAAGTATAAATCAACACAAAGAAATCACTCTCTAGATGAAGAGAAAATGTACCTTTAACCGCCCAAAAGTGAGATCTAATTGCACAAATCAAGAGTGGATGATATACTTGAGTTATACCTTGATTATACGCTATAAATTGGACTAGTTTGCTGCTGTYCAACAATTCCAGAATATGATATATGATAAAAAACGCAAAAAATGCAGATTTTGGGTGAGGAAAAACATCCCAAGAGTGCATAAAAGCACTTAGAATGATGAACCTTGGGTACTATAGCKAGGKCAATGAATAAACTACACAAAAACAACCCAACAATGATTAAATGCAAGTACAAATGAATAAGAAAAATGAAATTAACTCAAACTTGCAAAAATAGATGGTGAATCCCCTTAGGGTTTCACCAAAAATCTCCAAAACAAAATATAACAGCAATGAACTGCTTAGGAGATGAATTTCACAATTAGAATGTGTTAGATATTCTCTATAACCAATGCAGAAGTGAAATATAAGCTAGAGTAGGGTTAGATTTCACCTTTTAGGGTTAAACCCTAGCTTTAGGGTTTCACAAATTCTGATTTCTTTTGCTGTAATTTAATTTTCAGAATTAGTAAATACCTTAAATCAGCCACAAAACGCTATATATAACCTTGAAACACTATAACGCTATATATGACGCTATATATAACGCTATATATGACGCTATAACGCTATATATCCGTGAAATGCTTATGGGTAACACTGTCAACCCTAGTCACCATGCCAGGACAGTGTCCCCCAACTTTTCCCTTAAAAAGAAAAAGACCAAAAAGCAATAAGACTAAGAATAAAAGACATTGAATGGTCTAGGAAACAGAGGCATCCATGATAAGGTGCAACTCGCCCTCTACAGAGGCACCCACAGGCAAAACCTACATTTCCCTGTTATCACTACACCCTCTGCCCAAACACTTCCCCTAGACCATTTCACACACTTGCATGACCTAGATTGGCTCTCACCTGGGAAACACCCCAAACTTGAGGAGGATTAGCCCAATAGGACATCCTAAGACCCTCTCCAAACCTGACTTGTTAAACTGCATGACGTCTTTGAGCATTTGTCTGGGTAAAGGGGGGTTTGATGCACATGTTTGGGTAATTTGATTATTGGATGTGATTGACATTGCTATGATCCCTGTGACTTATGAGCCCATGGAGGACGTACTTGTTGCTGCAGGACTTTGCTCGGTGGACAAGTACATATGGGGAGATGATTAGCTCAGACCTCCATGGGGCTGAAAGCCCACAGATGGATGCTATGACCCCAGCCAGGGGCAGAGAGATGTCAGAGACTTGCACCAGGAAGAAAGAAAGACTTTTCATCAGAGACACTTTGGCAGACCTAGACCCAGGGGGATCTTGCTCTTCCACCTGGACGTTGGCCTTGGGAGGCCCATGGCGTCACCTTTGTGACCCTAGACGTCACCCAATGTCAGAATTGGCATTATGGAGGCAGTTGTGTGCTAATTGGCACGTGTGGCATCATCCAGGGCCTTGGGAGGCCTAACGTTTTGCAGATGGGGCCCAACGTTCCACCCAGGAGGCTCAATGTCACCCCTAAAAGTGATTTTAGGGTTTAATTAAAGACATTTATGTAAAAACTGGATTTTTGATGTAATTTGGCCATGTGGGCCGTTTTATGACCTAATTTTAATTAAAGGTCATAAGTACTGTATAAATAGAGAGAGAAAACTCTCATTTTTTCATCATTCACTCATCACACAAGTGGTGGTCTGAAATTTGTTCCTCTTTAAGGGTTATTGGCTGAAATTTAGTAACCCTACTTCCATGCCCATTTGCATATTTTATTACAATTTGTTCAAGGAAAAGAGAAATCGTTGGGGCCTAACCTTTGTTACTTTCTAACAATTCTATCTAGGAGTGGGATTTTTGAGGCCTCGGGATACCAACACCATTCTTATCCTATCCATCCCTTTGGCTTTGAGTTGAGTACTCAAAGCCATCTTCATGTTTATGTTCCTTCCTTCATATAGACGAGATAGAGCATCAAACATCTCTTTGGGAGTCTTCAAGGATGATACATGAGGAATAAGATGGTCTTTTATAGAATCTACAATTATTCTCTTTGCCCTTATCAGATTCTTCCTCTACTTACCTTTAGCTTCTTCTTCCTCAGGTTTTGCAACCTCTTCCATAACATAATCTGATAAGTCATTTTCTTCTAGAACAAGGGATATTCTGTACTTCCATGCTTTGAAGTTATCGGGTCCCTCAAGTTTCTCATCAAGCTTAGTGCTTGACATCATCTTGTCCTTGTTTTTGACTTCCTTCAAAAACTGAAATACTGTAGTCTCCTTCACAAATCTAATAACTCTCTGCAAAAATGGATTCTTTCAGGGAAGCTCTGATACCATGTTGAAAAATTGATGCATGTAGGTAAATTTAAAAAAATTACAGCATACAACCAACATACCAATACATCTGCATATATGAGGATCACTGAAAGTGAGACAATCATAGAGAGAACACAAGCATACCTTGGGAAACCCTCTTGGGGTAGAAAACCAAGCCAAAACTTCTCTTTAGATTCTTCAACAAAGTACAATACCAGTATAAGACTTTAGAGTAACTAGCTAGGACTTAGAGGGCTGAAACAATACCTTTGTTTCAACACTTACAAACTTCACAAATAACTGAACTAACACTTACAGTAACAACTTGACAAACTCACCAAAAGATAACTGACTTTTCTTCTTGTTGTAGCA
>ML785030.1:1235325-1251994 GCA_009831015.1 Picea engelmannii | reverse complement strand
GGAGCTCTTGGCTCCTGGGGTAGACAAAACCACCCCAATACTTAAGAAAACAACAAGATGTGCTAGCTATAATTCCCACATTGCCAATGTACACTGCAAAACAAGGTTGGCACAAATTAGAGAGCCAACAAACCATTGAAATTGTGGTTATGTTGAACATTAGGGAAAAAGTGGAGGCAATGGTAATGAAATAGTGGGCCAGCCAATAAAACGAGTTGGAGAATTGGGAATCACAAGATTCCAACCATCGTTAGCTTGAGGCTCAAGCTGCATAGACACATGAGGTTGCACATGAATACTAGCAATGCTAGGGTGGGGCTGCAAAGGAGGTCTGATGAGTGGTGGAGGAGGCTGAAAATGTCCTTGGCCAACTAAGTTTAGAAAACCATATTGTAGGGATTGGTTAAACTCCTCATAATCAACATCGAAGTGGATAGAAAACCTTAGCCTTTTGTTTCTATCCCTTTGCCAACCAACATTTTGTCCTATGTTCCAATTTCCTCTATTTCCTTGGTTATCTATGTTTCCTCTGCTATAACTGCCTCTGCTGAAGAAACTCATCTAGATATTCATGAAGACTAGATTAGTATATACAACTAACAACAAGTAAATCATCAGTTACAATCTTTGCATAAAATATAATTTGAAAGTGGATCTGAGTTATCAAGCAATCAAACATGCAAACAGCCAAGGGAATATGAGGAAAAAGGAAATCCAAAGAATAAGCAGTCAGTTTCTGCCTTTATTCATTACTCTGTAATGTGCATTACTTACCTCTCCTTAATTGGCATTCAGTATTTACTTTAGAACATAGGAAACATAATGAAATTGGGAGAGATGAGGGGATTTGTAATGTATGTAAAATGAAAATAGATGACAAGAATGTATGGTACATTCTCATAATCCAAATATGATTCTCTATCAATATGCTAACATGTTGTCCATTATACCAATCAATAATCAAGCCATATATCTCGTGCTACCAAAACGTTTCCTTTAAAATCATTTTCAATTTATACGACAAAGGGAGAATAATACAAAATTAAATCATGTGTGATTTTGGGATTTTGTGGAATAATTCATGGAAAGTGAAATAATGAGGGGGTTTGGTCCCGCATGTATAAAAGAAAACAAATAAAGTTATTTTAATCCTTATATCTTTGACCACAATCAAATGTCTTCAACTTTCAACCCATATAGTCAAAATAGAGGTCTTCATATCTTATTAGCTTATATGAATGTTGAGTATAGAAAATATTTTTTTCTCCAAAATAGTGTTTGTAATTTAAAACCAGATTCCATGTAATAATAAACTCTTATCCAATATACAATTGAAGCTCGTCTTCAATATTTTGAACATGCATAGCATCATCTCAACAATCATTTGTAATATATACATTCACATCCTTTAATCCGCAAACTATTTAGTATGCAATAGGAGTGATAACTTTTAAAGACTCGATATCGGGGAATACATACTTATCCATTTTGGATCCAAATCGAGTAGGTAGATAATATAGTTTTGTGCATAAATGGACTCAACAATTGAAACTGAGACTGAACTCATGCTTGACGTAATGACCTTCTCAAAACCAATCAGCCAAATTTACCATGGAACATGCATGGTGACAAGCATTTTGGACCCAACAACAAAATAATCAGTATTTTTAAAAGTCTAAGCATAAGATAAATGAGTCCCTTTGAATTTTAAATTATGCACAAATGAAATGAACTTTCAACCCAGCATACAATATTGACTTTTAGAGTCAAAACCTATGAACTAAAATATCTTTGTATGTACATTTATTATCAGGATGAGAGTTCGAGACCCATCAAGTCAAGCTTATCAAACATTATTTATATTGCCCATAACTTAAAACTCAGAGATAACCATTATTCACCAATATTCTTTCTAAAATCACAATTCCAAACTTAGCAAACAGAGCACAAAACCATGAACCCGTATAACTCCAAAGTTGACCGAGGATATAGGTATGCATATGACTAACAGAGTCCATGGCTATAAATTTCAATAAAACCTAGATTGATAAAGCATTGGGCTTGATGAATGTATATGGGTTTGAACCGTGGAACAAAGCAAATACATACAAAGGTACCCAAGACAAACTTTATCAACATATCCATTATGTTGTGGACAATAAAAAGAATTAAGTCAAAACTCAAACCTATGTCTCCATCTAAGCAAACAATAATGACATTATTTTCTTTTTGACATAATGGAAAGTGAATGTGTGAATGCATGTAGCATGAAGGAGAACCATCAAAATTATTCGACACTCTGGATGAAAGAAGAAGGGAAGGGAGATACATGTTTGAAACTAGTCCACACATAGCAAAAACTTTAAATTATAATTGCAAAAACATCTATATTTGATTAATAAACGAGCTGGTGTGTGCATACCTTTGTCTAGGCACTATAAATAATTGAATTGGTGTAACAATTATGCAACCACCGGAGTCGAGCTTGTTTACGAGATTGCTGCTACAACACTTCTCCAACGGCCCAAATGAAATATGAAATGGCCAAAACTCAAAATTGAGGGTGGTATACATAGAATGTGGGCATCAATGCCCACGTTTGTGTGAATTGAATGCATGAGCAGCTATCACGTCGCGCCTATTAACATATGCAACAAACCCTCTGCCAGGTCATATTTCCACTTCAAAACAAGTGAAATGGCAGTCAATCGCAGACCAAAACGAGTGCCATGTATGCAGGGGAACCCACCAACTCACAATTATCAATTCATTATAACCAAATGATGGCTCAAATAAGTGATTAGGGTTTAGTCATGTCATATTCACCATTTAAAATTGCATTTATAACATATCCCATATGCAATATATTCATATCTATCGATTCGAGCACCTATCATGTACCAAAGCTCGAATGGTAGCCCAAAACCATGTATCATATCATAGAAACCAAAGTTACCATACATTATATGAAATTCGATCCTCCATCCTTTACACATATCATATGACATAGTATTTGTAATATAAAGTTTAAAACCACCTTTGAACATATGCTATATACACAAACTTTTTTACATGTTGAACAATATCACTTGTGGTTATAATGACGAAAGTGACCCATTGAAACTGTGATGAGACCCTTCTTTGTATGGATGTGTGCAATGCCACAAACTCTTTAAACTTTATGAGCACGGCCTTAACTTTTCATATGCAACCAAGTGACGAAGCAGACTTTATAATCAAACTGAAGGAGTGAAAATATTATTGATGTCATGAAAAAAGCTAGTGTAAATCATCATGTCTTTTGAAAGATAAACATGTACATGCTAATAATTTTAGGAATAATTGGAAATAACTCTTCATTTTTCTTACAGGGGATCCCACCTACTAATTATATTTATAATAATATTTTTTTCAATATGCCTTGCAAATATTTACAGGGTATATAACTAGTGGCAAGTTTGCTAGTCAATAACCACACTTTACTTTGGGATACAAACTTGTTCCCTCGTATACTTTGTTTTGTGAAACACAATTTTACAAACATTTCATCATAAAATCAAACTTGAAAATAATTGCAATCCATGCATACATACAAAGTTGTAAAACTAATATGATAGCAATGAAACCCATGTGAAGAATAAAATTATGAACAAAAGTAAAAGAGCATTACAACTTGATACACAGTCAACTGAAACAAAAGTATGGGCAAAATTATCTACAACAATTTTGGCTTTGTACCTCTTGAAGTGGGCCCTCCTTCAAAAGATCCAGCACGCACACACACACACACAACACTCTTAAACAATGATTCATAGAAACAAAAGGCAGATTGTATGTATTACTTAAAGACTTGAAATTTTACAAGTTGTTCATTCCATTCTATATCTCCTCAAATGCGAGAGCAATGTTGTATATATAGTTTCATATTGGAATCTGTTCATAACTATTTCAAAATTGAATCATTTATAAAAACCCTAAAACCATGGAAAAGTAACTAAATTGTTTACTACAAAGATGAAATATGATGTGCTTTCAGAGGAAATCTGTAGGCTTAGATGCCAAAATGGTAATCGCCAACGATTGCCATGGTTTGGATTCCTAGTAGCAAATGAATGAAGCTCGTGGAAATTCAAAACTTCCCTTGATCCACTCCCCTGGGCATGTGTTGTGTTCATTCGCGTGCCTAATCTGAGATATTATGGTTTTTCCTTTGGTAATGACATCATTGATCCTCTTGTAACCATTATGATGAGTTCCTAAGTCCATTGTTTGATCCTCTTATCTTGTTAACTATATTTATTCAACTTTTAACTAATTCCTACATCCGTACTCTAAAATTCATAATATAAACAAAAAAGATTTGAAAACATAATCCATATATACCTTTTTTGGGGATTATAGTTAGGGTAAATGGAAAATGATACTATGAAGATAAAAAAGGGCCTCTATTCGAGACAAAAGATCATCAAAACCATTAATTATAGAGGCAAAAATTATATCATTTCAAGGTATCATCATTCCCCGTTTCCGAAATATTTGCATGACCTCGTGCACTGTCATGTTCCTCTTCTGGAACTCCAAGATGCAAAGTTGTCCAGTTGTATGTTGGATGACCAAATTCTGTCTCAGTGTAGAATGCCAAAATTCTATCAACCTATCTCCAATGTGCAATTTCTTGCACATTGTTCCAATGAAATTGAGCTTGGTATTGTTAGATAGAGCATAAAATGAGTGGGTGGTTAAACCTTGAGTCGAATCCATTGATTATCACGCCTTTTCATTGAGTTGACATAGAATGCAGCTCTAGATAGAGCCAATTCAAAGTGAGGATATAATGTAGTAGTCATATTCCTCAAAGCATTGGGAAGAGTTTTCCAAATATCATACGAGGTTAAAAGGGCTTACAAAGAATGCATGTGTGCAATTCTCTGATAATATGTAATGGCATGTTGCCTATGTATTTTGATGCACAAAGAATCTCCAGGGTCTCAGAATAATGCTGGATAATCTTGCAAAACAGTAGCAAGGATACAATATTCTTCTCTAACCATCAGATTTGAGTTAAACTCTGCTTGAGTGTAAAACTCATTTACCTCCTTACATTGAATAAGAACATGGATGAAAGAGGAAAAAACTTTAGTTGGATGTCCCCTACAAAAGGATCAGGGTTCCAATGAAGTTGATCATGTAGCATGAAGTTAAAAAGATAAAGCTCACGTAACAAGTTTTGGTCACGATCCAAAATGTAGCATCCCCAACATACAACTAGGCTATGCCACGTAACAATTTTCAAACTGTATACAAATTAAAACATATACACACAGAAAATTGTGCGGAACTTTATATATATAACTTAAAACAAACAAATAGATTATGCAACTGCACAGATTCACAAAGAACAATAATAAAAGTACACATGCAGCACACACAAGGAAAACCCATAAAAATAAACACATAAATAATAATGCACCATGTAATTTAATACACAAATGACACTTATCTTGGTAAGAATATCACCAACTGCATTCAAACCTTCCACGAAACTTCCAGCGTTAGACTACGTTGCTCATCACTCTCAACAGTGGGTCACCCCTGAGTTGGGACTAAACTCCACCCTGGTAAAGGGATTCCTAACCAGGCTGATGTATCTCAGACAACAAGAAAAACTCCGTCACAAGTGCCAACTCAAACTAACATCCTACAATCCCTCATTCCCCACGTTCCTGTCCCACCTCAGGAAGTGTGCCCATTTTTTACTCAATAGTCCTTCGGCTGCCTCTCTTCCTTTCTGGGCTTTAGCAACAGGCCATACAAGAAGTCTTAGAGCCTTGTAGTTGTAGTTTGACACCTTCAGGAAATCAATTCCCAACAATTCTCTCACCTAGAGAGAATTTCTCACGGGCCTGATAACTCGCCTCTTCAGTCCAACTCCTAAGCTAATTAGATACATGTACATGTACGGGTACAGATACAGGTACGAGTATAGGAAGGTATGGAGGACAACCGAATGAGTGAGTGAATGATCATGGAATCCTGGGAAAACGAACTAAGTCCCAACTGTATGTATGCATGTTCCCAACTTGACACTTGTCATGTTGAGAACCACTTTGGCCCACTTGTCCCCATCCTTAGAACTCAGGATAAAATAATTATCCATACTTTATACTTTAAGGAATATTAATATAATATCCCTTTTTGGCTTAAGCTCCCTAGCTTAGTCCCTTATCCTTAACTTTTTGCCCCCTTTCCCTAACTAGTGGAGTTTAGTCCCCCACACTCTTTTATTGTGGTCAGTCTACACACAGCGATGTATTATATTAATAATAAGACATCTACAAAAATAGGCTCACTGGCCTTTAACATCTAGGCTTTCCGGCCTAATTCAACACATAAGCCTCCTAACTTATAATAACTGGCTCACCAACCTATAAAACACAACATATCTTAAGTTTGTTGCGCTTGGTATCCTGGAATGTGCACACTTCATCATTTTAGTGCATAATACATGTGCGCACTATACCATGGAAGGTGCATGCAAAATGATATCATACAACTCACCAGCTTAAGTACATTTGCATTTACATTTACAGTTGGGGTTCAACCTGGGAGTATTACATTCCCTTCCCCTTATTTATGCATTGTCCTCGGTGCAATATATACACATATACAACCAAAATTTCAAAAATCCTAAAAAATATGCGGGTATTCTGCCTGCATAGCATCTTCATGCTCCCAAGTTGCGTCAACAGGACCGTACTAGGTCCATTGGACCTTTACAAGCTTTGTGGATCGATTTCGAAGCTGTTTGATTTTCCAGTCCAGAATGTGTACCAGATGTAATTGGAAAGGGCCTTCTTTCTCCACCTGAATCACATTCCAATCAATAACATAATTAACATCAGCTATATATTTCTTAAGCAATGATACATGAAATACATTATGAATGGTCGTTGATGTAGGCAAGGCAATCATGTATGCTACAGGCCCAATCCTCTCTAGGATTTCAAACGGCCCACAATAGCGAGTTTCCAACTTTGAATAGTTTCCCAATTCCATGGATCTTCTGTTGGCCTTCACTTTCAAAAATACATGGTCCCCCACTTTAAATTCCCTGTGAGTTCTGCCCCTGTCAGCTTAGCTTTTCTTCCTGTCTTGGGTAGCCTTTAAATTTTGTTTTATTTTCAACATTTTCTCTTCCATTTCCTTAAGTAATTCTGGCTCAACTACTTCTCTATCTGTTGGGTTGTCCCAGATTACCGGTGTGTTGCACCTTCTGCCATAAAGTGCCTCAAATGGGCTCATCTTTAGAGATGTTTGGTATCCATTGTTATAAGCAAACTCTACGAAGTGTAGGTAGTCTTCCCATTTTGATGGTTTATCCATTACATACATCCTCAACATATCCTCAATCACTTGATTCACCCTCTTAGTTTGTCCATGTGATTATGGATGATAAGTTGTACTAAAATTCAAATTTGTTCCAAATCCCTTAAATAATCCTTTCCAAAATTTTGATGTAAATTTTAGATCTCTGTCAGACACAATTGTCTTGGATATACCATGTAATCGATCAATTTCTCTCATGTAAACATCAACAATGTTGGATGCCTTGTGAGTGAGCTTTATTGGATTAAAATGGGCAACTTTAGTAAGCTTATCTACCACTGGCATGATAGAATCATGTTGCTTGTTTGTTCTGGGTAGTTTGGTGATGAAATCCATTGTTACAACTTCCCATTTCCACTAAGGAATGGGTAATGGTTGTAGCAAACCAGTTGGGTGTCTATGCTCAGCCTTTACCTTTTGACACTCCAAACATTTGGCAATAAAATCAACAACTTCCTTCTTCATTCCTGGCCAATAATATTGTCTCTTGACAGCTGCAATAGTTTTCTGGTAACCTGGGTCTACAACATAAGGTGCATTATGCATTTCTCTCAATATCAGATTTTTCAGTTCCTAGGAATTTGGTACATAAATTATGCTCCTGTACATGAGAATTTCATCATTTTCTAGCTTATAGTCTTCGATTTTCTGCTGCAAAATACCTTGTTGTAATTTTGCCACTAATTCCTTGTATTGCAAATCTGATTTTGCAGCCTCTATGATTCTTTCTTTCAAATCTGATTGGTACATGCTTATGGATGTAGCATGCAACTCATGCACTATTATGTTGAGTGCATCAACCACTTTCTTCTCTTTCCCTTTGATATGCTTTGTATCAAAGTCATATTCACTAAGAAATTCTAACCACTTGCTTTGCCTAGCATTTAGAGTTGGTTGATCAAATAAATATTTCAAACCATTATGGTTTGTCCTCAACTCAAACCTTTTCCCTATGAGGTAGTGCCTCCACTTCCTCAAGGCATGCACTATGGCTGCCAACTCCAAATCATGAGTGGCATAGTGCCTTTTATGCTCCTTCAACTTCATTGATTCATAACATACAACAAACTCATTTTGATTGAGGACTCCACCAAGTCCTTCTTTACATGCATCTGTGCATATAATGAAGTCTTCATTTGGATCTACAATCCTTAGTATTGGAGCACTTGTTAATAATTGCTTCAAGTGTTGGAAACTCTTTTCACAATCCAATGTCCACTGAAACTTCACACCCTTCTTTTGCAAGGAAGTGTTTGGGTGTGCAATCTTTGAGAATCCTTCAATAAATATCCTATCGTAGCCTGCAAGGCCCGTGAATGATTTGATCTCTGTCACATTCTTTGGCGTTGACCATCCTCTAATGGCTTTTATCTTCTCAGGATCCACTGCTTTCCCTTCCTTTGAAATGATATGCCCTAAATAATGAATTTGCTTCTGATAAAATGAGCACTTGCTCAACTTGGTGAACAACTGATGCTCTCTTGATACTTGTAATACCATCCTCAAGTGTTGTGCATGCTCTTTCTCTGACTTAGAATATATAAGAATTTCATCTAAAAATACAATGACAAGCTTATCCTAAGTATTCTCTGAAAATACCATTCATTAAACACATGAAGACAACTGGTGCATTTGATAACCCAAATGACACCACTGTGCACTCATAATGACCATACTTTGTTCTGAAAGCAGTCTTGTTGATGTCTTATCCTTTAATTCTTACTTGATGATATCCTAGCCTAAGATCAATCTTATTGAAAAATTTTGCATCTTTCTATTGATCAAAGAGGTCATCGATCCTTAGCAAATGATACTTATTCTTCACAGTTATCTTGTTCAACTACCTGAAGTCAATGAAAAGTCTCAATGTTCCATCCCTCTTCTTCACAAATAAAACTGGGGCACCCTAAGGTGACACACTTGGGCATATATACCCCTTCTTCAGGATCTCTTTAAGTTGCATTTGCAACTCCTTCAATTATGGTGTACTCATCCTGTAGGGAGTCTTGGATGCTGGAGTTGCTCCAAGCATCAAATTTATGGAGAAATCAATGTCTCTTTTAGGGGGTAATCATGGTATTTCCTTAAATACCTCTTCAAACTCTTTTAGGATTGCATAAATTTCAATATTTGACACTCTATCTTTAGGTGTTTCCTCCATATGATCTCCAAATATTTGACATCCTTTTCTATAACATTTCTTCAGCTGCAATGCTGAAATTTCTCTGACAATTACTTTCCTGGGAATTCCATGCATTGTCCTTAGGTTCCCTTCCTCATCCAAGCAAGTAAATGCCTTGTTATGACATTCTAGGATAGCATGATGTTGGTCCAACCAATCCATCCCAATTAGACAATCATAGGAACCTAAAGGCAAGATGTTTAAATCTGCCCTAGTGTTCAGTCCATTCCAATCCATAGGACATGATTTAACCATATCATTAACATTTCTTTTGGTTCCAATAGTCAGTTGCACCAACCAAGATTTTCCATGCTTGCTTCTTGGCAAATGCAAACTTTCCACCCTATTAGGATATATATAACTATGACTAGCTCCCAAATCAATTAAAATAGCAATGGTTTGGTTGTTGATCATACCTTCCACTTCAATCATATGTGACTGATACTCTGCTTGCTTGTTGTCCAGGGCTACATAGATCCTTGGTACATTCCTTCCCATGTGCTCCACTGTTTCATCTTGTTGTACATTGTGAACAATCCTCACTTTTTCACCTCTGTGAGGACAATTTCTATACATATGATCTCCTTTAGAACCCCAACATTGAATAGGTGGTTGCCTTGGCCTTTGACACTTTGTCTCCATCATTCGTGTTTCTCTAGAAGTTGGTTGTCTCAGAGGATTATTTCTGAAGAATGGTGGCTTAGTCCACTTATTCCTCTTATCCATCTTGAATTTCATTTTGTCTTCCCAAGCTTTTTGGAAAGTTAGCCTTGCTTTTTGTTGATCATATAGGCATTTAGCTCGTCTTATGGTCTCCTCCAATGTTTTGGGATCATCATATTGTATTTTATCACTGATTAATGATGACAATCCACTCAAATACCTTTGAATCTTAACTATCTCATCATTTATGAAAGAAATGTACTTCAGTAGTTCTAAAAACCTTCTTTCATATTCATCTATGGTCATACTCCCAAGTTTGAGTTCAAAGAACTCTTTCATTTTATTGTCATAGTATCTCTGAGTCAAGTATTTATTTTCGAAATACTTCTTGAATTCCTTCCAAGTAACATTTTTCTCTTTAATGTGTTGCACCTGCACAAGTTGATCCCACCACATGGATGTCTTTCCTTGAGTTGATAGATGACAATTCTTCCTTCTACATGAGAAGAATAATTATGCAATTGGAAATATTTTCTCATGCCCAACCACCATGTCTCTGCATCTTCATCCTTCTTGTGCTCACCATCAAATGTAGGAGGTTTGATTTTGTTCATTTCTCCTCGTAGCTCATCCACCCTAGACCTCGTATGCTTCCTAACATGGGATGGACTTGAGTTGTTGTGTGATCTCCTATTGGAATGCCTCATGGAGTGATGGTGATGTCTGCTAACACTTCTTGTTCTTCTTTTCTCATCGAGAGACATGTGACTTTCTGATTTGCTTGTGCCACTCTCCTTATCCAATTTATTTTCTATTATGTTCAAGCTCTGCATTAAATTCATGTTGAAGTCCTCCTGTTGCTCCTTGGCTTTCATAAGCCTTTCATTATTAGCTTTATGGCTTTGGACATCCGTTTGCAAATTTTTAACGGTCTCTACCATATTCATGTTTTCATCCTTTCTTTCTCCATGTCCATTGGAGTCTGTTCCTTCAATGCCCATATGGACATCCATCCCTCCGATCTCATCTTCCTGGACGTAAGCCCTCTGTGTATCTTCCATTCCTCTGTACTCTATGCTGATCCTGATATGATCTAGTTGTTGTTAACTCCGCAAAATGTGCAACCAACAAAACTTTGTCAGGTTAACTGACTCATCAATTTCATGAAAAATATGAACCATTCTGGTTCAATAATATATCAGAATTCTTTCTTCTGATTTCCTGAAAAATTGACTGCCTAGATCAATTTTCTTGGTGAATAATTATATCCTATTGTCCAATACCTTTCCAATGCCTACTTCCATGCTCAATTCTGAGTCTTGAGCAGAAAGTTATGGCCTTTCAAAGTTACTTGGGTCTTAAAATTTACCCTCCATTGTTTGTCCTGTGACTTCTTCATAAAAGCTCTGTTTGACGAACGGTTTACACCAATAGAAAGCTCTCTCTGAGCTCTTTCATTTGGGTTGTAGAGACAGAGTGTGCCTTGGTAAACATTGTTCTCGGGGTTTTTGAGTAGCTAAAAACGTTGTTTAGGGCCTCAAAAACACACTGAAAAAAGATGACCTTCAACCAATATAAAATGTCACAAAAATTCACTGGTTTTCTGTTGTTGTAGACCATCCAAACGAATTCCCGTGCACAAATTTGAAAATTTACACCCATATTTATCCTACGCAGCAACACCATAAGGTATTGCATGCTCCACGCATCTTTAACCAATGTGGATCACTTCTTTGTCGCGCCAATCACTGGTGCACACTACTTTTGTGTCATGCGCCAATATCCACTGCGGACAATTTTGGTTCATGCACTAATACCTGTTACACACAATTTTTGTGTCATGCTCTAATATTCTGCGTGCATTGCACTCTACATGTTGCACCATCCCAAAGTTTAGTACACCCCGACCGCGCACCAGTACTACGCACACACCATTAATTAAATTATTGTGCATCAGCATATACCCACACTGCGTGCACACCAACAAAATTCCTCTATGCTCTGCCAACACTCTCCTGGATCTAATGGTTGTCCTAACTCTCGAAATGTATCTAAGATCAACCACTCAGAGTGACTTCAGAACTTCAGCCTTCAGGTGAACTCATATGTTCTGAATCCTTTTTCTCCGAAGTGGTCAGCGCCAAAGTTGACCACTATTCTGATCCAACGACCATCATGTCTTGTCTAGATCCGATGGTCCTCATTTACTTCGTGACTTCGGGTCTCCGACCTTTGTCTTTTCTTATCCTATCCTTCCACTTTATATAGATTGGACGATCAATATGACTCTCGAATTATTTCTCAGATCAACGACTTATGTTCTCTTCGAAAAAATTGTGGTGTACATTGTCCTTCCACTTTACTCGATCCAATGATCGATATATTATCCGAAGTGTTCCTCAGATCAGACGACTCATGTCCACTTCGGGACTTCGACCTTTCTTACTTCTCATTTTACCCGAAGTGAGATTACCCGAAGTGTAACCTGCTCAAAACTTTTAACCCAAAATGAATGTTGTTCGTTGATCGTGATCTTAGATCGACGACTCAATCTGTCTATGATGCTGCTTTGCCTTGGTTTAAATCCAACAGATCTTATTTTTCCCAAAAATTTTCCTACAATTGGATGGCTCACATTTACTTCGGAACTTTAGCTTCGGCTAAAATTCCTTCATGCACATTTCCTTCGGTCGATTTTACCCGAAGTGGTCAAAGCCGGGCTGACCATGCGTATGTCACTTCCATGATCTATGGTTCATGACTTACTCTGTCCTTCCACTCAACTTGATCCAATGGTTGATGTGGAATGTGGAACTGTAACTTGGGCGTTGTTTTGTCCATCACCCAAACTCCACAATTTGAAGTTGTGCGATTATTGGTGGATCAACCACATTCGTCGATCTTTGAGTCGATGAGATATGACGATCTAGACTAATTGTGGGATTGGAAATAACATGTAGTTTAATTCTGCCTTCACGCTCCGCAATCAATCCCAACCCTTGATCTGGTGCTTGCATATCCAACGATCACGACTTGATCTGATTGTTGACCAGTCCTCCAACGGTCCTTCTCTTGTAATCTAACGGTCTAGGCTAATTGCAAGGTCAGAATTAACACGTTGTTTAATTCTCCCTCGTGCTCCGCAATCAATCCCTGCCATTGATCTGGCGCTTGCATATCCAACGGTCATGACTTAATCTGATCATGTTTATGCAATGCACTTTTCCTTCTGAGATTTGATCTCTGCATGTTGTTTGACATTTTCATTCTCTGCTAACTGTTATACTGTTGATATCAATGAGAATTTCATCAATAATAACTCAACAATGACAATTCATCATAACAACTTATCATCACATCACAATGACATTGATTGTTGACATCAATGACAATATGTCCAACAATCTCCCCCTTTGTCATTGAGGGCAACACTCTAACTTCATACAAACTTCCCCTGTGATGATGCTTTTCTCTATGAATTTACTCTCCCCCTTTGACATCAATCACAAAGGGTTGTTCCCGTTATGATCAACCTCTGTCTGTCTGCATTTTGTTGACCAAAACATGAACTTCGGTAACTCCCCCTACATTCATGCTCTGCTTGCCATAATTGAATGACTGCCTCTGTCAATATGTTCTCTTTGCCTCTGACTACTCTCCCCCTTTGTCTCTGAAAGGGTAGCTCTTCCTGACAAGGTCTCTTCTCCTGTTAATTTTAAAAACCCTTGGCATAATCTTTTGATTTTGTAGAACCCAATTTAAACTTCTTTTTGTATTTTCTTTCTTTGGCTAACAAATTATGAGTTCATCAAAATTTGATATTCTCCCATATTCTTCTATAGGCACTTCTTTTTCTTGGGCTTGATTTATTTTATATTGAATTTCACATTCTTTATTAGGACCTTCACCCATCATGTTCTTATTATTAATTTCTTCATTTTCAGGTGTAATATCATCTTTCTTGCTTTCTCCTTTTGATTTTCTTCTCCATATCTTTCTATGAGATATTATGTTTTTTGGATCTTCTCTTTCTAATTGTGTTTTTGGAGATTTGTCATCTCCTTTCTTCTTCCAACTTTTATTAGGTTTTGTCACTGACTTGAATGACTTATTCAAATATTGACTTTTTGTATTCTTGTAGTTTTGGGGTTTGTGCCCAAACCTATTACAATTGTAACATCTCATTGTATGACAAAATTTTGTTGTTTGCCCAACAAAATTACATTTCTAACATCTAATTGAGTTTTTGGATTTTCCTGTATATCCTTCCTCTAGTTTCTTGCAGTCCATTGCTTTATGGCCAAAGCTATGACAAGAAAAGAAACAACCATTGAAGGTGTTTCCATTCTTGATTTTATTCTGGCTTGATAAATCTGTCATTTGATTTTCTTCTTCCTTTTTACTTCTATAACTTCCTTCCTTAACAAAGTTCATGACTTGTAATTGCTTTGTAATTGCACTTTTTCCTTTTGAGAAGGATGATCCTTTTCTCATGTTTGTAAATGGTGCTTCATTTGTCATTGTCTTCTTTCTTATTGTATCCAAGACCAGTTTTGTCATCAGCTGATCTTTGGATCTTCGAAATCTTATCTAGGATAGCTGAGCTATTCTGAAAATTCACAATCTTATTTGTCTTTTCATTCGTCTGTTTGAGATTGACTATTTCTCACTTTAATATTTGAAATAATTCTTCCTTTTTAGTCAACTGAATTTCCAGGGCTTCTACCTCTTTAGCATGTTCAAGATGAGTCTTTAGATTGACGACTATTTCTTCTGTCTCATCCAAGACTTCTTTTCATTTAATAGTTTTGTCATATGTCTTCAATTCTTCCATATCTTTTGTTAGATCAAAAACTGTAGTTTTCAATATTTTGATTTCTTCCTCGTATTCTAGCTGAATCCTTTTGAGGTTGATGGCTTATAATTCAAACATTTGGCATGATTCTTCCCTTTTAGTTATTAGGATGTTCTGGGCTTCTTCCTTTTCCTAGCTTCTTCAATTTGAGTCATTAGATCTACATTAGTACTTTCATTTATCTTTTTGAAATTGATGATTTCCAATTCCAACATCTGGTAAGAATTTTCTTTCCTTGTTAACTAGATGTTTAGGTCTTCTTCACTTTCTTTAATTTCCTCAGGTTGAGTGTTTAGACTATTAACTAATTCTTCTGATTCTTTTAGTACTTCTTTTCTTTTACTGTCATGTGTATTTAATTCTTCCATCTCTTCTGTTAGATTAGTAACTTTGGTTTTCAATCTTTTGATCTCCTTTTCTTTGTCTTCTAGCTGAACTCTCTCTTCAAACTCTTCATGGTTAGATTGATCTAACTGTTGAAGTTTCTCCAACTCTTCAAAAGTGCACATAATTGTATTTTCAAGATGGTCAAGAACATCCACAAGAAATTTAATATGCATATAATTTCTTGGTTGCATACGAATCTCTTCTATTGCAATTGTAACATCAGTCTTAAGATTATGTAATTTTTCTTTAGTGATTACTGGGGTATGCCTCAATTCCTTGATGAGGTTGTCTTCCTCATTGTTGATTGAGATCAAATCCTGCATTTCATTCTGATTAGAAATCTTTTTCTCTGTATTATGTTATTCAATATGATTGCAATTTTCGTTTTCTTTATCTTGTTCCTTATCTTGATAAGAATTCTCTTTTTCTGAGTTTTGTTCTTTATTCTGACAAGAATCCTCTTTATCTGAGTCTTGTTCATCACTTTGATAGTGTAAGTTTTAAAACTATGAAGTAAAGCAATGCATATAGATTCTTAAGCAAAACAAAATTTAATCAATGGCTCATACACAGAGTACATAGAGATTTTATACCGGAAACCCTCAACCGGGAAAACCTTTCTTATATTCATTATATCGAATTTCACTATTCACTATACAATATATACAATGTTTTTAGGTATTTCGTAGATACCAAAACCCTAATACCTAAAACTGGGATTATTTTTAGTAAACCGTTAAAAATAGCAAAAACTGCCCAAAAAAAAATTTCAGGGCATTGCCCCGAACGTTGTGCGTAACCAGGGGGGGGCATACTTGCCCCCCCCCTGGGACCCCCCTAGGAAAGCGCCCGACACACACGACACAAGAAGAGCACTACTACGAGGGATCGTTAGATGCAATTGTCATATCTGATGTGCCCACACACACACATGCAAATAATATAACGCATACCCAACATTCTCCCACTTGTTGTTTTCTTTGCATCCAGGGGTCTAGGGGATTATATAGTCAACAATCCAGAGCAACAATGCCCATTGTTACTCTACACCATGAGAACTTTTCTGTGCTCATAGACTTTGTCAATGAATCTGCAACATTCTTCAAAGTGTCAACCTTTTCCAGCAACACCTTCTTTTCCTCAACCATGTCTCTCACAAAGTGATACTGAACATCAATATGCTTTGTCTTCGAATG